>JPJR01000081.1:0-61546 GCA_000750675.1 Pseudogymnoascus sp. VKM F-3808
TCCTCATAAACCACTCAGGAGAGACAAACCGTAGAACCCTTGTTTCCAACTTTGCGAGCCTCTCCCGCCTCCGCGCTGTCATGACTCCCCCACTCTCCGGATCTCCTCGAGCAATGAGTCGGTTCAGCTTCTGTTCGTAGTCGCCTATCCCATCCTGTCAGCCTCGTCCAATTATCCAATTCTTATTTTTCTGTCTCCAATTCCCCCCATCTTCCATCTCAATTCCACTCTGCTCCACCCTCCCGTACCTCACATCCAAATCCATAACAACGCATAACCCGACGAAATTGGAAGCACTCACTCAACCGCCTACGGAACTCATCCGCCTTACTCCGCACAAACAAATCAACTCTTGCATGCTGCGCACCCAGCTCTCGCGCAAACAGTGCCTCAAAGTTCGAAAGCTCCTCGTCGGGTTGGCCAGGTATCACGACTGGCTGGCTGGTGTTGGAGTGCGATGATCCTGGGGGCGGGGTGGTGTGCGTCCGGATAAGGGATTTTAATTCGTTATAGTCGATGTTATCTAAAGAGTGAGAGTAGGGGTTAGTTGGGGGTTTCTTTGGTGGTTGAGACTGTCTCGGTTATTCTGGTGGGCATGGGGGAGCTGGGACGTACAAGGCGCCCATTGAGGGACACTGCGCTCGTAAAGAGCTTGGCCATACTTCATTGAAGCAGCTGTAGTGGTGGTGGTTGTGGTAGAGCAGAAAAGGGAGAAAAAGGACAAAGAGGAAGAGTAGGAAGAGAGGGTTGAAGTTATTCAATTGGGAGTTTGCCGGCGTTTGGGGGAGAGATGCTTTGGAGGCTTGCTTCGGCGGCTGGGGAGTGGGGACCCTTGCGTGGTACTTGCTTTGGCCCTTGACCCTTGATCGGCTAATCTACACCAAACAGGGCTAATACGTTTTAGGTGGTGGGGTTCGAGGCTCTCGGCGTGGCTGTTGGACGATAAGGAAACTAACCAACAGGCAAATATTGGATTTTGGATTTTTTTTATCTTTTTATTTTCAGCTGTGCATGGAGGAGGAGGGGTAAAGTTGGGATAATTATTCTGTTGGGATAGAGATTTTATTTTGATTTGTATTTTCAGCCTATAGATATTGGTGGCTGTGCTGTACTGGGTGCCGTGCTGTAGAATCATGATGACGACAAGGCGGCGAATCATAGGTAAATTTCACGTGCACGCACAGTCACGTTTTCTTAGCGGGCGCCCACCAACAAAACATTCTTCCGGCAAAGGAATGTCACTGTCCCCGCTGAGAGCTCCACCAATTCTGCCCCGATTCTGCCGCCTCCGCTTATCAGTAGAGGAGAACGGAGTTGAAGTATGGAGTTGGGTATGGAGTTGAGTATGGAGTAGGAGTATGGAGTACGGAATAGTACTAGAGCGGCAAGAATAGTCGTAATAGTCGTAATAGTCGTAATAGTCGTAAGTGTCTCCATAATAGAATCCTTACTACCCTTACTGCGGTCCTTGTCGCCGCACTGTCGCCGCACAGTCCCCATACTGCCTTCTTAACTGTCTCCATAAACTCCACAGAACTAAGGCGTCAATTCTATAGTACGTGCTAGACCAACGCCAACCAACGCCAGAATTGCTACTAACCCTCCGTACAAGGCATGGCTGACACGCAGGTCCACCGGCCGAGGCCGAACTATTTGCCCTAGAGCTACACCATTGTCGGCAGATATGGCGAGTTCTGCACTACGGAGACTCCATATACCGTATTCTATCGTACTATCTTTGCTAGGCTGTACTGTACTATAGTATGCACTCAGTATGCACTCAGTATGCACCCAGCATGCACCCAGCACTCAGTATGCACATACTGACAAAACATTGGCTTTCTACTACTCGAACATAATATGGGTATTATGGATATTATGGATATTATCTATTAGTAGAGTAGACTATAACCACTATAACCACTATACTAAACATTTAGTTTGCGGCGCAAACAGCGACGGACAACCGACAAGCAACCCGAAGTGGGGGTTTCTAGGGTGATCGTGGGGAGTTGTTGGAGGTGGTCGCGTGCGCACATTTACCTCGACACAAAGTTTGCCACAGTCGTACCTTTTTTACTATTTACGCATGCGTACCTTAATATATATTTTCTTTTCTTCACAATAACCGAGAGCGTTCGGTCGCATCTATACACACAAACTATACCCTTGTTTCTAGCCATTATAAGAAGCTCATAAAAGTATACAGAACAAACCAATCCCGGACTTCTATATGCACGATTTAGCATGTGCGTGGGGGAATTGGAGAATTGCTGACAACGCGGGATAGGGATGTGGGACGATAATACAGTTAAGTGGGCAAGTGGGCAAGTGGGCAGTTGGTGGGACAGGGTGTGATGTGTGGATGCCCGATTTGTGGGGCGACAACTCTGTCTCTAGTCCAATGCATGGACCACGTGTATGTATTCCGAAGATACTCCATTAAATGAAGCTTAGACGTGTTATATATTTATTATATGTGACTTGCACCGTACTTATTTACATTTCAGTGGATTGTTAAGTGAATTATTATTTGGTGAAAATGGTACGATGTGGGATAAGTGTCTCGTGGAATTTAGCTTACCATAAACTAATATGGTAGAAAAATATTAGTGACAGGCTATTTAATACTAACTTATAGTATTTTAAAAAGCTGCCAATGGTTTTAAGCCTTCGAATAAAGAACGAATATTCTCATGCCTACTTTCAACAATAGCGACTTTCATCTTATAACTCCCCCAAACACCTACTTCCTTGTATATGGACGATATAATGATTACAAAGTCCAAAAGATGGATTCGCCGACCAAAAGGCAGGCACGACTGCCACAGGACCTAAGAAACGGAAGTGGCTCAACAGCACCCATACTTCTTCTACCAGAGAACATTATTTCCGGGCTCACTGATGTGATATTCGGGAGCAATGCAATCGAGATGGTAGGAGGGGCTGTCGGAATTACGGATCGGTTTTGCCGCCAGATTTTCAGCGGCCAGATCCCCAATATCGAAGACATCGACGAGGGATCAGACGAGTATGCACAGGAGCTTGAAACGCTCTCCGCGAGTGGTCGGGTGACGGATTTACAATCTATCTTACGTTCGAGGCACGAGATTGCCCAGCATGCGTTAGCTGCGAAGTACCTCTTACAAACGATCGTATTGAATGATACTCCCCTCGATGAAAATATCATAAAAGAGGCACATCAGATCCTCATGCGATTTTCCGAGCATGAAGCATCGGGAGGCATATACCGAGAGTCCGACGAGGCGGCAAGCCATGGCCTACGTCTTGAAACTGACGAAGAATACGAAAAACGAGTTAAAGACTGCAATCGACTGAAACCAAACCGGCCTGTCCCCGAAAGAAAGCAAGTCCCGCTCTTCTCATCAAAATTCGTTCGTGGCAAATCTGTCAAGCTATTTATGAGAAGCCTCATCAGAGAGCACAATGAGAGAATAAAGATCGCAGAGGAGACAGGGAACGTCGACGCTATTGACGTAGCCTGCCGACTTTCCACGGCGTTTGTGTGCATCCATCCCTTCGAGGACGGTAATGGCCGAGTGTGTCGTCTGCTGCTCAACGCCATGATTATCAAATATGCGGGGACCGTGGCGGAAATCGGCAAAACCCCAGAGGAACGGGAAGATTACCTCCGCCAAGCTTGGCTAGCTAATACAACATTCAGGGACGAAGATCAGCGGGACATCCCTTGGGAAGAGCAGACGGCTCACATAAGTCTCGGCCTTTGTGTCCGGGAAAAGGTTAGAATTCGAAAACGCGAGACCTGACGCAAATTATGTGAGAAATAGGGTTATAGAATCAGTTTTTCTATCCTGAATTCTAAGTCATCGAGTCTCGTACCTCTTTCTTACTTTCTCATTTCTCACCTCGGCGATGAGCGGACTAATACACGTGACCAAAATATAACTCATCACATGATATGTACGCTAGTATGTCTTAGGGAAAGGTACCCTGTCGGAGGTCGCCGCCGCATACTTTATCGTGGCGCATATCTTATCGGAGCTCTCCCCACACCGAAAGTGGCAATGCTATCAGAAAACTAAACTCTCTCCACCCCTCATTATCAACCAACAGACTAAACTATTCCTTTCTCTCTTCCCTAATATCTCCGTTCCCCTCATTCTTATTATTTCCCCATTCTATACATATATCAATTGCGTCCAGTCATGCTCCTCACCCTCCCATATCACCTGTTCTGATGCACTTGTATCTATATATATACCCAAACCCTTCGTTGTTCGTCCGTGATACCCTCGTGTCTCACTCTTTCGCCCTTGCTTTGTCAGTCGAGTGAGACTGCACCCCGACGCCTCACGCGGGCAAAACAACACAACAGCAACTCCAACTATAATCCCAAACTCCATCATGGCGCCCAGTGCCGTCTCTCCCACGCCGGCCTCCCCCGCCGAGGCATCCACACACCTCGCCGAGGTGACCGCCTTCTACGACACAACCCTGCGGTTTTTCCTCAACGGTACTCGCGTTAACCTCGACAATATCGACCCCGAGATTACCCTCCTCGAGTACCTCCGCGGCATCGGGCTCACCGGCACCAAGCTTGGCTGCTCTGAAGGCGGCTGTGGCGCGTGCACCGTTGTCGTTAGCCAGTGGAATCCCACCACCAAGAAGATCTACCACGCCAGCGTTAATGCGTGTCTGGCACCGCTCGTGAGTGTGGATGGCAAACATGTCATTACAGTGGAGGGAATCGGAAATGTAGAAAAGCCACATAGTGTGCAGGAGCGCATTGCGAAGGGGAATGGAAGTCAGTGCGGGGTAAGTTTCTCAAATTCTCAGTGTGAGGGGGTGACTGGCCATGGCTGACACAAGGATAGTTCTGCACGCCGGGTATTGTGATGAGTCTCTACGCGCTGCTGCGGAACGAAGATCAACCCACTGAGCATTCCATCGAGGAAGCCTTTGACGGTAACCTATGTCGATGCACAGGGTATAGGCCTATCCTGGAAGCGGCGCGTACATTCAGCGCTGAGACTGGTTGTGCGAAGGCCAAGACCAACGGCGGTGGAGGATGCTGCATGGAGAAGGAAGGAGGTGGCGGCTGCTGCCAGAGCAAGCCCGCAGACGACGACCAGCCGATAAAGCGTTTCACGCCGCCTGGGTTCATCGAGTACAACCCTGACACTCAACTCATCTTCCCACCTGCACTCACCAAATACGAGTTCAAGCCGTTGACGTTCGGAAACAAGCGGAAGCGCTGGTACCGCCCCGTCACTGTTGACCAACTGCTGCGTATCAAGAACGCGATGCCGTCAGCCAAGATTATTGGTGGCAGCAGTGAGACTCAGATCGAGATCAAGTTTAAGGCTATGCAATACTCGGCATCCGTATTTGTTGGGGATATCCCGGAACTGCGCAAGTTTGAGTTCCACGACGACCACCTAGAGATTGGAGGCAACATCACGCTGACGGATCTGGAAGCCATTACGCTGAAGGCTGTTGAGCACTATGGCCCAGATAAGGGACAGGTGTTTACGAATATGCATAGGCAACTTCAGTTCTTTGCCGGAAGGCAGATTAGGAATGTTGGGACGCCGGCGGGTAATCTGGCGACGGCTAGTCCGATCAGTGATCTGAACCCGGTGCTTGTCGCTGCAAATGCCACATTGGTGGCGAAGACGCTTGAAGAAACTACGGATATCCCCATGACGGAGTTTTTCAAGTCATATCGTACTACTGCACTCCCAGCGGGGGCGATCATCGCTAGTCTTCGGATTCCTGTCACGGCGACGAACGAGTATACCAGCGCGTATAAGCAGGCGAAGAGGAAGGATGATGATATTGCCATCGTCACTGCTGCCCTGCGAGTAAAACTCAGCGAGAACCACGATGTAGAGAGTGTCAACCTCGTCTACGGTGGAATGGCTCCCCTCACCATCTCAGCGAAGAAAGCAGACGCTTTCCTCGTTGGCAAGAAGTGGACCGATCCGGCCACGCTCGAAGGCGTCATGGGTGCTCTCGAACAAGACTTCGATCTCAAGTTCGGCGTCCCCGGTGGCATGGCCACCTACCGCAAGACCCTCGCACTCAGCTTCTTCTACCGCTTCTATCACGAGGTGCTCATCAAGCTCGGTGATAAAGCCGCGGATCTTGAGGCCGTTGGCGAGATTGAGCGTGAGATCTCCCGCGGCGAGCAGGACCACGACGCCACTGCTGCGTATGAGAAAATGATTATGGGTCGCGCGCAACCGCACGTTGCTGCGCTGAAGCAATGTACGGGACAAGCGCAGTACACGGATGATATCCCGGTGCAGAGGAACGAGCTGTACGGATGTCTGGTTCTTTCGACCAAGGCGAGGGCGAAGCTCATATCCGTTGATACATCAGCGGCGCTGGAGTTACCAGGTGTAGTAGATTACCTCGACCATACAGATATGCCGAGTCCAGAGGCAAATTGGTGGGGTGCCCCCGTAAGGGATGAGGTATTCTTTGCTGTGAATGAAGTCTTCACTTGTGGTCAGCCTATTGGTGTCATTCTCGCCAGTACAGCAAACGAGGCTGCTGCAGGTGCGAGAGCAGTCAAGATCCAGTATGAAGAACTGCCTGCTATATACACCATTGAGGAGGCTATCGAGAAGGAGAGTTACTTTGAGCAGTTTCGGTTCATTAAGACTGGAGATACAGAGAAGGCGTTCGCGGAAGCGGACCATGTAATCTCAGGCACAACGAGGATGGGAGGCCAGGAGCATTTTTACCTTGAAACCAATGCTTGCGTTGCTATTCCGAAGCCCGAAGATGGTGAGATGGAGGTGTTTGCTTGTACGCAAAACCCCACAGAGACGTAAGTAATCCATTTATGAGGCATATTTAAACACTTACTAACAAACACAGGCAAGCATATGCTGCGCAAGTCTGCGGTGTTGCCAACAACAAGGTCGTCTGCCGAGTCAAGCGTCTCGGAGGTGGCTTTGGTGGCAAGGAAACTCGTTCAGTGCAGCTGAGCTCTATCATGGCGCTCGCGGCGAAGAAAACAGGCCGCCCAGTGCGCTGCATGCTCAACCGCGACGAGGACATGATGACAAGCGGCCAGCGCCACCCCTTCCTCACGAAATGGAAGATTGCCATCAACAGCGATGGCAAGCTTCAGGCCCTCGATGCCGAGGTAGTCTGCAACGGAGGCTGGACTCAAGATCTCAGCGGTGCAGTCTGCGAGCGCGCACTCTCCCACATTGATGGCTGCTACGCTATCCCGAACGTCCACGTTCGTGGCCGTATTGCACGCACTAACACCATGTCCAACTCTGCTTTCCGCGGCTTCGGTGGACCCCAAGGTCTCTTCGTTGCAGAAACATATATGGAAGAGGCGGCGGACCGACTTGGAATCCCAGCAGAGAAGCTGCGCGAGATCAACCTCTACAAGCCCATGGAGATCACGCACTTCAACCAGGCTCTGCAGGACTGGCATATCCCTCTCATGTACGACCAAGTTCGCAAGAATTCCAAGTACGAGGAGCGCCGCGTCGCTGTGGATGAGTTCAATGCCACCCACAAGTGGCGTAAGCGTGGACTTGCCATTGTCCCAACTAAATTCGGTATCTCATTCACCGCACTCTTCCTCAATCAGGCTGGTGCCCTCGTACACATCTACCACGACGGTTCGGTGCTGCTCGCCCACGGTGGCACTGAAATGGGACAGGGCCTGCACACCAAGATGTGCATGATTGCTGCGGAGACTCTCGGCGTTCCACTGGACTCCGTCCATATCTCCGAAACAGGCACCAACACCGTTGCCAACACTTCTTCCACAGCTGCCAGTGCCTCTAGCGATCTCAACGGCTATGCCATCTACAACGCCTGCGCCCAGCTCAACGAGCGTCTCGCACCCTTCAAGACCCAGCTTGGCCCCGAGGCCACCATGGCTCAGCTCGCCCACGCCGCATATTTCTCTCGAGTCAATCTCTCCGCACAGGGCTACTATCGCACACCCGAAATCGGTTACACATGGGGCAAGAACGAGGGCAAGATGTTCTTCTACTTCACCCAGGGTGTTGCTGCGGCGGAAGTCGAGATTGACACCCTTACTGGCGCATGGACATGCATCCGCGCCGACGTGCTCATGGACGTCGGCCGTAGTATCAATCCCTCCGTCGACTACGGGCAGGTCGAAGGTGCTTTTGTGCAGGGCGTCGGGCTCTTCACGATGGAGGAGTCCCTGTGGTTCGGAGGCGGTCCGATGGCAGGACAACTCGCGACCCGTGGTCCGGGTAATTACAAGATCCCAGGCTTTAGAGACGTGCCGCAGGTGTTCAATGTTAGCCTGTTGAAGGGAGTAGAGTGGAAAGAGTTGAGGACTATTGGCAGGAGTAGGGGTGTGGGAGAACCACCACTATTCTTGGGAAGTGTGGTCTTCTTTGCCATTAGGGATGCCATTCGGGCTGGGAGGAAGCAATGGGGCGTTGAGGCGAAGAGGTTTGTGCCGAGAGGGCTGCGAGGTGCGGCGACGAATGGAGATGGAAGCGCGGATGCTGTGGAAGTAACCAACGGCGAATCAACAAACGGAGAAGCAACCAATGGTCACGCCACGGATGGGGAGGCCACCAACGGTGATGTAGCAAATGGTGAAGTAGCCAACGGCGAAACCACCAACGGAGAGTCAGATGAATCTGTGGCCACAAGCGAGCCAAGCAGCGTTTCAGAAGACACCACAGCCACCACCCCAGATACGGCCTCTGACGCCGATGCGGTACAACCACAGGACCAGGAACCACCAGCAGAGGCGGAAGACGGCATGCTGTATCTCGATAGCCCTGCGACGACAGAGCGTATCAGGAACGCATGTGTGGATCCTATTGTGCAGCGCGCGAGGGTGAAGCAAGGGGAGGGGGACAAGCCGTTCTTTATTTCGATTTAACTGTGATATAAACATCGAGATACTGGTGGGGAATGTTTTGTATATACCTTTTATGAATTTTGGATTTGATTTGTTTTCGGGCGAGGGTTTTGTGGATGTATGTTAAAGTTCAAATTATAGCCAAGGTGGCAACATTAGCTTTATTAAGGATACAGTTTATACTTCCAACTCCCGTTCACAAACAAACTCTAACACCCACGTGCAACAACTCATGATCTAGAACTCCCCAATTATCACCTCCCTTGTCCACTTCTCCAATCTCTCTGCAAGCTTCGCATCCTTGGCCGCGCTGCTCTGCCATTTCGGCTCCGCAAACCGCCCGAAGACTTCAAAATACGTGCCACTCTGCTCCGCCTTCATATCCCGACTCGCCACGCCGAACAAACTTGTCCACGACCCCTTATCGGCAGGATACATCAATCCAAACATGCGTAATGCCGAGATTGATATAGAGAAAATAGTGGACATGACTGATCCTGATCCCCCCACTGATGCTGCGAGGTTCGTCTCAACCACACCTGGATGCACGGACATAACCCATATTTCGCCCTCGCCATTGCGCGCACTGGGAGAGCCGGGGCCGTACATCTTGTGCAAGGTCCTAGCGTGCAGAATGTTGCCGAGTTTGCTCTGTCCGTACCTCTGCCAGGGGCCACCGTCCTTGAGCGATAGGTCTTCGAAATTGATGCCAGCCTTGGGTGCGCTCAAGTGGCCTGATGAAGTGAGGTTGACGATGCGCACGCCACCGGGAGGAAGTGTCTTCGCGGTTCGTCGCAGCAGAGGAAGCAGACGATCCGTAAAAATCCAATGAGCAAGGTAGTTGGTCTGCCACTGGGCCTCGTAGCCATCTTTGGTCATTTCGAAGGGCGTCGCCATGATACCTGCGTTGTTAACCAGGCCGTGCAAGGCTGTTTCGAGGGCGAGGAAGTGCTTGGCAGCCGCAACAACGCTGGTAAGATCCATGAGGTCCATTCGCAGGAGGTCAATGTTGGCTGAAGGGTGCATTTTTTTGATACTGGCGATGGCTGCTGTACCCTTCTCCGTGGATCGGGCGCACATGTAAACGTGGGCCCCGTGTCCTGCTAAATGGGCCACGGTATAGTAGCCTCTGTATTTTTGACGAGATTAGCGATTTGAGCGTCGTGGAGAGAGGGGAGACTTACATGCCGGAATTTCCACCCGTAACTATGAATACTTTGCCCTTGAGATCGGGGAGAGTGTCAGGATGAAAAGTCATGTTCAAATGGAGTTTTTGAGTGGAATTGCAAAGGTGCAATACTGGGAAGAGATAACCTGGTATCTCAAGCTGAGCTCTATACGCTTGTTTAATAATACAAAAAGATGCACCAAAAATGAGGATGTTGCGGCCACCTTTATATTTCTTTCATTGAACATTGTCGGAGATACTGTTGCTTCTTCCATCTTATTCCCAGCATTGCATACATATGGTGAGCAAGCTGCATGACCCTCAAGCCCACCACGTCGCATTCAAGGCAAGGAGATCGAACTAGCTAGCGCCATCAAGACTAGTGCTCACCGTCAAATCTCTAACTGTAGTCTAAATTAGCTCCCATTGAGGAAATCGTAAATGCACTCTGGAGGGTCTCATAATTGAAGTAGGCAGTGCATTCGCAATGCTAGGCCTAACTGGTACTAGTCTACAGTGTGAGCAGCCTGCATGACACTAGACCTGGTTAAGTTGGACACTTATTATAGTAACCAATAATATGGTGTTACTCTACCAACCCCTGTATGCCAGCGCCTTAGCTCCGGAATTTGTTGGCATATCAATTTGGAGCCGCTGTTCCCGAGCCAAGCTGATGGACTCGTCATTGTGGTTGTGAGCAGGCTACATAAACCGCCTTGGCCGACCCAAAGAAACTTTCATCATTTGTCAACTGATTTGATTATCACCGTAAGTCCGAAACCCGCCGGCATCATGGGTAGTGCGTATGAACCTGTAAATCCAACAGCACCATGCTACCAACTCGCGTCGATGCCACAATTGGCCGAGGTATGCATATTCTGCCTTGAACCACCAGGACGATCTAGCTTGCTCACTGCGTATAGGCCATAAGCAAGGAAGATGACTGGACTGGGACCAAGGATGCTGCGGCACGCCGACGGGCACAGACTAGACTTAACACAAGGGCATACAGTAAGTAGGGCCCCGTTTTCTCCCTAGTCTAAATCTGGTGTCGAGACCAGTATGATCAAGGGGTGCCAAATCTAACCGCTGAACAGGAAAACGCAAAGCCGCAGCCGCAGCCAGGATGCCGATTAATTCAGATGCACAAGTGGAATGCTGGGACATCAAGAAGCAATTCGTCTCCGTTGTCCCGGCCTCCCGAGCCAAGCAACTATACGATGCGAGAAATCCCCTGCTTCCAGATAAATTTAGTAAAGCGCAGTTTAACATTGTATTCCCCCTTTGTCCAGACCACCTCATCACACTCCTCCAATTCAACTCCCTCCGCGCCATGGCTGTCAACAGAACTCTAATCTCGGGCGTCCTTGTCACGCCGCTCGACTGTGGCGAGGAAATTATCCACGTCGTTCCCTACCCTACCAAGCCTGAACTACTCCCTCCGACACTTCTACCTACCATTCTTCAACAAACGGTGCCGCATGGTGACTGGATCGACATGTTTCCATGCCCTGAGGTACGAGACAGCCTAATCCGCGCAGCCGGCATGATTGACGAGGACGACTTGTGGGCTGACTGCATTGGTGGACTATATGAGGGGTTTCCCGACGATGAGATTGAGCGACGCGGCCTCATTGCGTGGTCGCCGCCCTGGGACATCGCTGGGTGGGAGATGTCGGAAGGGTTTTTGAGGAAATGGGGGTGGTTGTTTAAAGGCTTACCGGGGCCACTAGCGGCGACGAATAGGTGGCGGATTGAAAGAGGCGAGGAGCCATTTGTTTATGATGACTGCACATCACATGTAGCTGTGTGACCTCTGCGTTGTCCGGCTTCTGGCTACTTCTTTGTCATCGGCCGAGCTGGATGTTTGAGCAATTATTAGTATCATTACATTTCCATTGACCAACCAGTCCTTTTGGTTAGTACTGCAATAGTATATCGAGCATCTATGATATTAAGAGCAAGTAACAGGGTGCTGCAAACTTATCTGTATGACACTTGTTTTTTTTCTTTGTGATTAACGAGTTTGTCCTGACTGTTTATCAGTGTCCACGTTAATGGTGGTGGAGCTGAGCTTCCTTCCGAAAACCTTTTGACCTACACGACAAATAGTTTTTTGTTGGGCTAAATGGTTTGTTTCAAGAGCTCGACAATTTTTCGCCACCGTTTGGTATGGCTTCCAGACAAGGGCCCCTACTTGTCCTTGAAGAGTTTTATGTAGTTCGACGGTTTCGAACCCCTGCCGATATATATATGAGTCCGACTATCAAGTTAGTATAGTTATCCCATGAAACATTGTCATATTCCGCTACAGCTTACTTATGCATGAATCTATTGCATATAAATTAACTTACTGCTGTTGACAAGTGGGAGATAGCTGCTTTTTGGAGACCATTTCCTCCAATATCGGGTCTTGTTGACAAGTCGTAGTGTGAGCTGGAAATTTGACCATCATGACCGATGGAACGGTGATTCGACTCCACCATGAAGCTCCCAGTGGCAACATATCTCTCCTACCTCTCCGAGGATACAAAAATAACACCAATGCTTCTTTCATCATGAGCGATCTGATTTGACAGGCGCAATCCTGGCGATTACATGGTTTTTACTATCAGCGAGATGCTTGACGTTAGTTTAAACCTGATTTTCAGACAGATTCAGACAGATATTTAGAGATACTTGGCACAACGGTGAGATGCTGCGGTGCGACCCCCTTTAAATACTCATGGGCCGATAAGGCATCCCACGCGAGTGGAAGTGCTGTAATCTTCTGACTGAGTTAAAACTAGCGTGAATGCAACTAAGCATGCATTGTGACACGGAACGTTGTTCAGCTGAAGCTCAGCTGAGTATTGATCCTAAGACATTAGACGTATGTTTCCAGTCCGGATTTCACACGTGGGACATATCACCGTTCGAAGTCATCAGCCCGGAGGTAGCCGAAAGGCATCTAAAAACCTCTTTGCGCCATCGAATTATGTAAGTTGTGGCCTGGGATGGCGATAATAGTATAAGTTACAAGGTAGAGCTCAGCCCTTGGTCGAATCCATCTCCAGAAAACTCGTAACTTAGCTTGCCACCCCTGTTAAGATAGTGCTCTTGTCAGAACCTTGAGCAATCTATGGTAGAACACTGCGAAGTATCGATTGTGTGCCGTTTGTATAACTATGCGAGGCTCTGCCCTCTGTGCCATCCAACGAAACACAATGTTAGACTTGGAATCCGACACGCAAGTTGGCCGGACGCGTAATCAGGTGTCGTCACGGTCAAAACTTCGCGACAGCTGCCATGCCTGTGCTATATCGAAGGTCAAATGCCCCAAAGAGAAGCCATCATGTTCAAAATGCGAATTCCGTGGCATCACATGTCAGTACTTCCTAGCTAAACGTCCCGGACGCAGGCGTGAGAACGCAACCAACAGCACAGGGAATAGCACAGGTCAATGCCTGTCCAACAGAAACCTTGGGACTAAGTCCAGCTCAAGTTCAAACCCCAACATTAGAGCCAATGTTGATAGTAGTCATTCTATGGAGTGGGATGCATTTCGAGATACTCAATCTACTCCTGGGGTCGGCTTGTTCTCTAAAGGCGGCACAATAATTGCAGCTAATTCGTATGGAGCCGACAGCTACCTTACGACACCATTATCTTTGAGCGTGCCATCATCTCCAAGGCAAGACAATGCGTTCACGACTAATGCAGCCCGATATTTCGTGCCTGGAGAGGCAAGCATTTTCTCGGGGCTGGCAGACTTCGGCTCTGAGGCCAACGACATGGACTTCATCATGTCAGCCATGGACTCTCCGTTTGACCTAATTGGAATGGACAGTGGTAGTATTACCGGAAGCACTACTCAGACACCAAATGATATTGAGTCGCTTCTCATGCCAGCTGAGAGGATCAATCTTGACAATGCCTCATTAGACACGCCATCATCGCTTGATCTACTTAGTACATCGAGTGGGGCTTCATCGCACTTATCCAAAGCCCATTCGCTATCGACTGGAAGGACTAGTATGGCAGAAATCACTGATACGCAATGTGGATGTTTGGCACAAGCTCTAGATTT
Organism: Pseudogymnoascus sp. VKM F-3808; assembly: GCA_000750675.1. NCBI lineage: Eukaryota > Fungi > Ascomycota > Leotiomycetes > Thelebolales > Thelebolaceae > Pseudogymnoascus > Pseudogymnoascus sp. VKM F-3808. The sequence goes on from JPJR01000081.1 coordinate 14,107, forward strand.
ATTGAAGAAGCTGTCATCCGCGTCGAGCTCCTCTCGAGTCACTTTTTTTAGTCCTGATGGTGGCGAGGCGCCTAGAATAACCGATCCTGGATCAACGCAGACCGTCATCTTGGAGAATAAGCAAAGCATGGAAGCTATTAGCCACAAGCTTGCGTGTTGTTCATGCGCCGATGACCGTTTCTTGCTGACCATCCTCTCTATGATCATTCTAAAGGTATTAGAACGATACGCAGCTGTGATACAGACACAGCCCCACAAGGCAGGAAAGAATGAGGGGGAAGTTGAAGTGGCAGCCAGGATACCGATCAGCGTTATCTCTAGCGGCGACGACTGGATGTGGGCGCCGAGCCATGCCTACAACGAATTGCATGCGGACTGTGGCAGTGGGCGTGTGGCTGCTCAGCTTGTTCTCAGTGAGCTGCACCGCGTGCAGAGGTTAGTAAACCAACTTTCCCCAAAGCTCAAAGGACCAAAGGAGAGAGAAAACCAAAATATGGCCCCGAATCTGCGATACTGGGGCCGAGCCAGAGCCACAGCAGATAGCGATAGGATGGCCGTAACGCCTATATTGGCGAGTACCTTGGACCAAATGGAAAGAGACGTTCGCAAGAGCCTTAGTACTCTGTCTGCGGAGATTATCAATGGGTTACGGCAACGTTAAAGTTAGTACATGTCGGATATTCTGTCGATTCAATCCTATGTGTTCTCCATCTGAGGAGTGCATTAATAGATACCCCGAAGGCGGGTGGAGATAGAGAAACGGATAAAGTATATATCTTCATAGGCATGGGGCCTTATAATTATAATTACACGCTATGGTTTTACAGCTAAAATTCAATATAATCATCCTGCCAACCAGCAATTCTAGGCGATTATAAGCCAAACAAATTATACACTTCAAGGGCACGTGGATGTAAAAACAACCTATCTCGTAAGTATAATTTTTTTGTTTTAGATGATATGGTAGTAGTGTGGCTTTAGTGGCTGGGAGGGAACTGCCCAGTGCCTAATCCAATCTCCCATAAAACGATGCATCTTGTGAGCATCCCACCTGGCAACCTTTAACAACAAATAGAACTATAAAAAGTAGCCAGGTACTGCGTGCTATTTACATTGAATTTAGAACGGATCATGGCGGCCATAAGCAGCATCCATGCTGCTGTTAGCGACCACTTCTATACCCGGATATCAATCGCTAATACACCATACTCGTGAGGCTATCCGAGACAACGAGTTGTATTACACAAGGTATTTTAACCTATACGTGGATAACTACGATTCTCAGTGTTTGATTTTCAAGATAGGTGGTACAACAGTGGTAAAACCTACAACATTTAGAGACACATTTTCACAAGTTTACGTAAACTACGAGTGCCGTATAGAAAGTTTAAGAGGAAATCATTATTTGTAGGTAGCCATCATTCCGTCGAATTTTCGGATATAAAAATAGTATGCTCGGCTCTATCGATAGGACATGTAACGTTCCTTGAAGCCGTCGACTACCTCGCTGCCTTCGTTTTGAGTCAGCAAAAAAATTCGTGGGTCACCAACTAATGCTCCTTATACCATGGATCCTGCTTCATACACTTATAATCATCGACATTCTTAAATCCCACCTGGCTAAAACGGTCGAAATCTGCAGTATTGGCCATCTGATGGTCAAATAGTTGATTTCCATGGTGCCATTTACCTGGCATATCGTGGCTGAAACAAACATTGACTTATTCCGACTGGGAGTGCCGAACTCGGGGGCAGAACTGGCCGTTTCCTGTGTTTTTGCTTTTAAAGTGGGCGTGGTTGCATGTTGCGCGGTCTCTGTTTCCCTTTATTCAACCATACATGTACACATAGCGGGTAATAGAAAGTACTGCATGTATTGGGATAATTCTGTTCTAGTACGATCTGGTGGATTAGGTGTAAAGAAGCTGAATAGTTGAAGCGGGAGATTGAGAATTGCTCCGTATGTATTGCTCCGGCAATGCGCCATAAATTCTCCACTATTTAAGCAATTGCACTTATATCGCTAGCGCTGGTATATGGCACTAAAACCGCACTATATGGTACAGTACGGTACATACCCAGCCTAGTGAAGAATAGAGCGATTGACGCGATCTTGGTTGTTGCTTGGCACGTGTACATTTCACCTGCACTGCCTTGTCTAAATCGGAAGGTAACGTACATCGATGAGCGATGCAACACTGGAGAGATAGGTTATTTACGCAATCACCCTACTGATAACGGGAATTTTCCAGTAAAGTTCGCCCGGAGCCGTTCTTCACCAATACTACTTGTACCGGTTATTCCAGACTCACTCAGTTTAAAGACATGTATCGTTGAACGTGGGGTTTTACTCTCTCTCAATTTATGACTTACACAACACAATCCTGGCTTTACCATGGATAGATTGACAGAACTCAACGACCATTGCGAGCAACTCGCCACAGCGGTCAAAAGCCTCGCCGATAACCTTCCAGGCGCTGACTCTTCCGATCAGCTGGGGACAAATGCTGATGCCGATACGGACAAAGATCAAACTTTACCCAACAGACCTAAGTCAAGTATCCTGGCCAGTATTGTAGCAATCAAAGCTCTGGTCAGCGGACCTACGGACTTCCTCCAGGATTTTGCTCGCCAGGTATAAGATACTTCTCGCCTTCTCTCCTCTACCCTCGGAAATCGTGCCCAACTCAGCTTACATGATCTAGATTCAAATCCTTGCCTGTATTCAGTGGCTGGCAGAATTTCAAGTTTTGGCATGCATCCCGTTCGATGAAAGTTTGCCTATCAAAGATTTGGCCGACTTGGTAGGAGTTCCGGAGGGGCAGCTGGTTCGGGTCATCCGTCTAACAGCCACATGCGGATTTCTACGGGAGCAAACAACTGGCTTTGTATCCCACAGCCCTCTCTCGGCACAATTTATAACCAATCAGTTGTTACTTGATGCTACGGTGTTTATTGCTGAGATGGCTACCCCTACAGCATTGCAGATGCCGCATGCAACGCAGCGCTTCGGGGCTTCGACAAATTCCTCAGAGAGTGCATTCAACCTAGCGCTGAACACGGTACGGCCATTTCATGTAGCTATTCAGGAGCGCCCTAAACTGCGTCGACAGTGGTCAGCTTATCTTTGTCATGCAGTGGGGTTACACCAAGAGGAGGAAATAGTGGAAGTGCTGTCGCGGCTCAACTGGGCAAACCTTGGCAACGCATGCATAGTTGAAGTAAGTTGAATATAGTTTTACTACTTATTGCATTGAACTAATTCGGGGCGACAGGTAGGCGCAAAATCATCCTCGATGGCAAATTCTCTTTCTAGAAGGTTCCCAAGCTTGCGCTTGGTTGTGCAAGTTGATAATACGCAGTCTTCTTTGCTAGATCAAGACTGTATGCTGCAAAGCTCGGGGCTAGGAAGCTCTATTCAAGACAGCTCTAGCTCTGGGTCTAGTCCTTCTTCCACAAACCAATTTGTCGCCGTTACATATTGTGCCATGAGCATGGCTCAGTCCATAACAGATGCTGCCGTCTATATTCTTCATGTACCCACGGCATCCTCGGGACTAACCATTAGAGCGGTACTGGATGATTACTTAGGCGTGCTTCGTGCCAGTGGCGGTATCATGATTGTTTTGACAGCACGTCTACTTCCTGAGCCAGGTAGCCTTTCCAATCCTGAGGTCGAGGCAGTGGCACGCGCACGAGACCTTAGCGTACTTCATCTAGCCAACGATAGCGAGATGGAAATGTCTGAGCTAGTGAGCATCATAAAAACTGTGGGAGATGGCGCTGGGAAACTTGTCATTACCAATTATCTTCGGTCAAACCACGGCGTCATTCTAGCCTTGACTATTAAGTGCCAGGCTTATTAATCTACGGTTAGTTTAGGGTATCGATAGTTAGACAGACACAGAAATGGTATAAAGTGCAAGAAACGGCGATGACAATGCTCTGTTTTAATAAAAGTAAAGGCTCTTTGATTTGGATCAACAACCGATAGGCATGCGCCAGGCCACACTTCAGCAGAACATAAACATTTCCTATCCTCTGGCTACGTATATATGGTACGGTTGCGATGATAATAGGCAGCCTGACCTAGACTTTGCTCATAGGCCTATAGTGGACAGGAGTGGGCCTACTCTGCCTATGGGTCTTTACTGCAAATATGTCCCCCGGATAGCAAAGCACCTAGCTATATTTAGAGTTATAGAAAAATGCTGTAGATATGCTTATTAAAAGCGATTCTATTCATTAAATTAATCCCTTTATGATTAGGCTAGAATGCACCACCTTCTACCCGCTTTTAAGATCAGTTGCAAACTATATTTAAACTTGAATAGTTACAGCTAGTGAAGTTTCCACAGGTGAAAACCGCCGAACTGTTGCCTGCTGTGCCTCTTCCACAGAGAACCACTTCTTTTTGCCGCCTCTAATTTCGAAGGCAACCTTGCCATCATCCGCCAACTTCCGCAGCACTTCGTCAGTAAACGGCTCTAGTGCGAGCATCCTCACATCTTCATCTAACGAATCTCCGTAGATTTCAGTAACAAGATCCTTAACAGTAACGCTCTTCTCGCCCCGACTACGAACTCGGCCAAGCCCCTCTGAGACTTGTTTCTCGCGCCGCCACTTGTTACCTAATTCTCCCGCAATTTTAGCTGGCAAGTTGGTAATTGTTGCCCCATGGGCAGAATAACCGATATAACAACCCTGGCTGGCCATATTCTGCAGACTAGCCATAAAGGTGCCTAGGTCTTCTACGGCACTGGTACCATGACCAAGGATATTATCGCCGGTAAACATGGCCTGCTCCTCTTCTAGTATAAAACACATATGGTCTTCTGAATGTCCAGGTGCATGAATGGCACGAATTGTTGCACCATCAACGACGAATATCTGCCCGTTTGTGAGGTTCTGCTGGCCTTGTTCCTGTTCGTTCTTGTAGACGGAATCCGTGAGATGCGGATATAGACGTAGTAGACTTGGAACACCGCCAGTATGATCACCGTGCCAATGAGTTAGCAGCACATAAGATAGGGTAATGTTCATTGATGTAAACGTGGAAGCAATCAGCTCAGCCCATGCCGGACCGCCACCACCAGTGTCGATGATGAGTCGGTGTTGACCAGTGCCAACAATGTATGTATTAGTCCCTTGATACGTAAACTAATCAGAAGCATTAGCCACTCGCCTTATATTGGAATTGAGTAAAAGGAGATTGCATTTACTTTTCCAGGGTTCTGGCCAAGAATGCGAAGCACCCTCGGGGTGAGCTGTTCAACGCTCTCAAGGTGGGGCAGCCGTGCGGTCTGTCCTTTAAGGTAGTCATCGAAGGCGTAGATATTCAGCGACTTATTAATTTGCCTGTAACCGCCCTTGTCATTTTTCATGGTGAATATAGGAATGCTTTCTAGGAATATATCTGTAAATATAGACTCAGCATTAGGCTAATACCAAGAGTGCTGCATACATTACTTTATCTACTCGATGTACAAAAGCTGCCCTTTCATAACAAAATATTCATAGTAGCTAAAATAATGGAATACAAATAGAGATATTGAGCTGCTCTAGCTAATAAAGGGGTAATGGGTATTATGCCGAGGGCGCCATTTCGCCCGGAGCCCGATGCTGTCTCACATTACGGCTGAATTCAGTTTTCAGGTTTTATGAATCTTCATAACCCCTTAAATTCGAAACAGGTTATAAATTTAGATTAACAGCTTAACTGGGATTCTCGGACAGTTATTTTCGGGATAAACGACGGGCATTTCTTAGACGGGTGAATAACGGAGAGTGGCTGGCTGATTTAAGGCTGGGTAATAACGTGGTGGTCGGCACGTTTAGTATGACGGGCAAATTCATCCCCAAACTAACTTGCCGAAAATATCTCCTTATGGTGACACCAGCCAGCAATGACAACGACAGAAATAACAACAACAGTAACGTTGCTACATGATTGAATACTAGCGTAGTGGATATGGCGCGGTGCGAAGCAGTAAACGGCTCCCATGCTAGATCAATCATCCGATCCAGTTGCGAGACTACTCCTGCGGTCTCGAAGCCATCTTTTATAGATATGGGCTGGCAGCGCTTTGGCACAACGGGCCTTTCTGTTATATTTGTTACAGTAGGATCCCCATCTCTAAGAGGTCTCTCTTGTTTATATCTAGACGATTGGCAGAGTGTCTCTTATAGTCCTTCTTACCTCTCCCTTTTACTACTGTTCAATAGCCGTCTACTTTCATGTCCGTACATACCCCAATCACGGATTCTGAATCCGACGAGGGACCCCACAATATGGAAATTGTCTATTTTAGCAATGAACTCCCCAAAAATGACTTGCAAGACGTTTTCCGCCGCCTGCATAACCACAGCAAGGACAAGCATTTTTCGGTCTTGGACCAATTCATACACGAGGCCACCTCGGCCGTCAAGGATGAAGTTCGCCAACTACCAACTAAGCTGAAACAGCTAATTCAACCATTTAATACCATTATGGCATGGGCGGAAGATACCCAGCTCCGAGAAGGCCCAATCTGTTTCGCCGTGGACGGAGTGTTACTTGTCGTTGTCCAACTGGCAACTTACATTGGGTGAGTAGTTTTATATGTTGAACATGCCAGATTTTAATGGTTAATTTAAATTACTAGATACATTGAAAGTCGCCCTGGAGATTTATTTGACTTTTCAACTACGTCTCTTGCTGGCCTAGGCACTGGCCTATTATCATCGAGTGCCATCTCATTGTCGCCAACATTGGCCGACTTGCCACTGGCAGGCGCAGATGCCGTCCGCCTGGCATTTCGCTTGGGAATCCATGTTATGGGTATCTCAGAAACTCTAGAAGCCCGCGATGTGTCAGAAAACCCAGAATCGTGGGCGTATGTGGTTCAAAATGTCGACCCAGCAACGGCTCAGAGAGAACTAGATACCATCCACTCCAGAGTCGAGATACCTAATACTAGCAGAATATTTATAAGCGCTGTCAGTCGGACTTCAGTCACAGTGAGCGGGCCGCCATCAAGGTTAAAAGCGCTGTTCAATAAGTCAGAATTCTTCCGCGTGTCCAAGGTGATTGAATTGCCAGTGTACGGCGGCATCTGCCATGCACCCCATGTATTCGGCCTGCGGGATGTACATAAGGTCGTTCATGGCTGTTCATTAAACGCCGCTACTACGAATTCTCCACCGGTGATGCCAGTTTTATCGACAGGTAGCGGCCTGCCGTACCTGGCCAATAATTCAGTGGAGATGTTCGAATGTGTCATCTCAGAGCTCTTTACGAAAACAATATATTGGGATAATGTTGTCAGTTACATTGTCGACCGAGTAAAGTCTACCGCTATTACGGAAACTGTGCTTCACTGCTTCGGGAACTCTACACCCCTCAATGATATCGATGTGGCCCTAAAGAGCAATGTCCCAAATCTTGACGTCTCAATTAACAGTCTCATGCCATGGATCTTTCAAGTTGCACCAAGAGATGGTACACCCCGCGGCACTGCACAATCTAAGCTGGCCATTATCGGTATGTCCTGCAGACTTCCGGGGGGTGCCACAGATACCGAGAAGTTTTGGGAAATTTTAGAGAAAGGGCTTGATGTCTCACGACGAATTCCAGCTGACCGCTTCGACATCGACGCACACTACGACCCAACTGGCAAGCAGCAAAACAAGACCATGACACAGTATGGATGCTTCATTGATGAGCCTGGATTATTTGACGCACCCTTCTTCAACATGTCCCCCCGTGAATCTCAGACTGTCGATCCGCAGATGCGTCTAGCTCTTGTCACTGCATACGAGGCACTGGAGCGTGCTGGGTATGTTGGCAACCGTACAGCTTCCACACAGTTGCAACGTATTGGAACTTATTATGGACAAGCTGCCGATGATTACCGTGAAGTCAACCAAGGCCAAGAGATTGGCACATACTACATTCCTGGCGGTTGCCGCGCATTCGGCCCTGGTCGTATCAATTACTTTTTTAAATTTGCGGGTCCCAGCTACAGCATTGACACTGCCTGCTCTTCTGGTCTTGCAGCGATTGAGCTCGCGTGTCAGGCTCTTTGGAGTGGTGATGTCGATATGGTCGTTACTGGCGGTGTAAATGTTTTGACCAACCCCGATTGTTTCACTGGGCTATGCAATGGCCATTTTCTAACTAAAGGTCACAACGCGTGCAAGACTTGGGATTCTACCGCTGATGGGTACTGTCGTGCGGACGGCATTGGATCTCTTGTTATTAAGAAACTTGAAGATGCTGAAGCAGACAACGACAACGTCTTAGGCGTTATTCTTGGTGCAGGAACCAACCATTCTGCTGAGGCTGTCTCTATCACGCACCCCCACGCTGGCCATCAAGCATACCTATCCCGCCAGGTTCTTCGCCAGGCTGGTGTAGATCCCTTAGATGTATCCTATATTGAGCTCCATGGCACTGGTACTCAAGCTGGTGACCATGAGGAGATGCAGGGCATTATGGAGGTTTATGCTCCGCTTATCAAGCGACGTATGAAGGATCAGCCTCTTCACATTGGTGCTGTAAAAGCAAACGTTGGCCATGGTGAGTCTGTTGCGGGTACAACAGCACTGATTAAAGTGCTTCTGATGCTACAGAAAAACTCTATTCCACCACATATTGGGATCAAAACGGAGATGAACCCTAGGTTCCCCCAAGACTTTGACAAACGAAATCTCCATATCAACTTAGAGATGGCACAATGGCCCCGAGTTCCGCCTAAGAAGCGTCTTGCAGTTGTTAACAACTTTGGTGCTGCTGGCGGAAACACGACTATGGTTTTAGAAGAGGCACCGACTCGTGTCATATCGGATGCTGACCCACGCGATACTCACATCATCGCTATCTCAGCCAAGACTAAAGGGTCGTTAATAGGAAATATCGAGCGCTTGATTGCCCATCTTGATGCGCACCCAGATATAAATCTCGCCGACCTTTCATACACGACAACGGCACGTCGTTACCACCACGCCAACCGCGTGGCAGTAGCTACTTCCGATGTAGGTCACCTGAAGAAGCAGCTGGCTTCCCGCCTAGAGAATCTCGATTCACTGAAGCCTGTGGGAAATTCTGGCCCGCCACCAATTGCTTTTGCCTTCACTGGCCAGGGCTCTTCTTACAAGTCTATGAACCTCGAGTTGTACCGAGACGTACCAACATTCCGAGAGCATATTCAATATCTTGACTCCCTCGCTCGAAGTCAAGGCTTTCCATCTATTGTTCCCGCTCTCGATGGATCCCATCCTAAAGACCACGCACACTCGCCAGTCGTTACTCAGCTTGCCCTAGTCTGCACTGAGATTGCTTTAGCAAAGTATTGGGCTTCTCTCGGCGTTAAACCAGATGTAGTAATTGGACATAGCCTGGGCGAATATGCTGCGATGCACATAGCTGGTGTGGTTACCGCAAGCGACACCATATTCATGGTTGGACGTCGAGCTCAGATGTTAGAAGAAAAGTGCAAGATTAATAGTCATAATATGATAGCTGTTCGAGCTTCTCTTCAGCAAATAACAGAGGGATTGGGAGAAAAGCCGCATACAATTGCTTGCATTAATGGACCTTCTGATACTGTGCTCAGCGGCACCAAGGAGCAGATGGAAGAGGTTGCCGTGTTACTAGAGGCGGTCGGCTACCGTTGCTTTAAGCTAGATGTCGCTTTCGCTTTCCACTCGGAGCAGACTGATCCAATTTTAGATGCCTTTGAGGCAATTTCAAAGACTGGCGTTCTTTTTCAGGGACCAAAACTGCCAGTAATTTCTCCATTGCTCGGAAAGGTCGTTTTTGATAGCAAGACGCTTAACGCAAACTATGTTAGCCGCGCCACTAGAGAGCCTGTCGACTTCTTGTCTGCTTTGAAAAATGCCCAAAAGATTTCTACTATTAGCGATGACACCATTTGGATCGAAATTGGACCACATCCAGTCTGTACTAACTTTGTCAAAACCACAATCCCGTCTACGAAGCTTGCTATCCCATCGATCCGCCGTGGAGAAGACAACTGGAAAACTATGGCTGAGAGCATGGCTGCTCTGCATCTTGCTGGATTTGCAGTCAGTTGGAATGAATTCCACCGCCCACTTGAGTCTAAGCTACGCCTTCTAGATTTGCCAACATACGCCTGGAATGACAAGAACTACTGGATTCAATACAATGGCGACTGGTGTCTGACCAAGGGCAATAAGTTTTACGATGCTGAAAAGGAGGCTGCCAGAGTAAACAAACTGACAAAGGCACTACCTGCGAGCAAGATTCAAACGACGACTGTGCAGCAGATTATAGATGAGACTTTTAACGGTTTCGCAGGCACAGTGGTAATACAGTCAGACCTTATGCAAGTAGACTTGCTTGCTGCTGCTCATGGACACAGCATGAACAATTATGGTGTTGTTACATCTGTAAGTCGACTGCTTACATGACCCTTTAGTTATAGTGCTTACTGATTCTATAGTCTATTCACGCCGACCTCTCATACACCCTTGGCGACTATCTCTACCGCAAGTTATGCCCCAACGCTAAGGATGTCAACATGAATTTTGTCAACTTGGTTGTTACAAAGGGTCTTGTTGCTCAAACCAGTAACAAGACTCCCCAATTGTTCCGGGTTACTGCGGTCACTTCCGATGTCCGCTCAGGCGTGGTCGACTTGACGTGGCAGAATGTGGACAACGATGGCAATGTCCACGAGCCATTTGCAACCGCCGGTATACTGTACGGGGATGCATCTGAGTGGATCTTGTCTTGGGCCCCATTTTCTCACCTCATCCACGGCCGCATTGAAGCACTCGAGCACCTAGCTGCCGAAGGAAAAGCTAGCCGCTTTTCGCGTAACATGGCATACACACTATTTGCTAGCAACCTTGTCGACTACGCCGAGAAGTACCGTGGCATGCAGTCCGTAGTTATACATGGGCTAGAAGGGTTTGCTGATGTGCAACTAACTACAAAGGAGGGTGGAGTTTGGACAGTCCCTCCATATTTCATCGACAGCGTGGTGCATTTGGCTGGTTTTATTATGAACTGCTCCGATGCAATGGATGCGAAGAACAACTACTGTGTTACTCCCGGTTGGAACTCGATGCGATTCGCAAAGCCTTTGGTTCCCGGGGCCAAGTATCGTTCGTACGTCAAAATGATTCCCACAGTCGAGGACTCAACGATTTATTTTGGCGATGTATACATCATGCAAGACAATGTTATAATGGGTATGGTCAGCGGCATGCAGTTCCGCAGATACCCGCGCATCCTCCTCGGCCGATTTTTCTCGCCACCGGACAAGATGGCCGCCTATGAAGGCAAGCCAAAGGGGCAAACCAGTGTCCCTAAAATTGCAACTTCAGCGCCAGATGCAACAAAAATTATTGCACCCGACCGTGAACCTAGACTTGGCAGTGACGACAAGCACAGTGAACATATTCTTCCTGATTCCCCTACCATTGCGCCGCCTGTCCCCAATGCCGCGGCACCACCTGTCGTCGAATCTGCAGCCGCTTCTGACAGTACAACTGCAAAGGCAATCATGCTCATTGCTAATGAGGCCAGTCTAGAACTCTCCGATATGGAAGACGATGCCCTTTTCGTCAATTTAGGCATCGACAGCTTGATGTCACTGGTAATTGCAGAAAAGCTGAGGTCGGAGCTGGATGTTAAGGTAAGCGGTAGTCTTTTCTTGGACTATGAGACTATTGGCGATTTGCGGCAGTGGTTAGATGAGTACTATAACTAGGTTGGATATAAATGCCATAGGTGTGGTAGGAGGGTTGAGATGGATAGTATTTGTTTCTTAGATATGATTTTGTAAACTTCAATCACACTAAACTGTTCAATAAAGCTCTATTTGGCGTAGCGCGGCGGCAACTACATTACTACTAAATCTTTTAATAATTGTCTATAGCTTATTTGATCATCTTCTGTCTCGTTAGGTAGAGTGTAGTTAGAGAACCTATATTTCGTCACATAATAGTAGCTATCAAAGTTTTTAAGAAAGTTTTCATTTATAAGCTACTTTAATACTTAAAGTACTAAAGTGTACGAAAGTAACGACAGTAGCCCTACTTTTAGTCGGCCGAGCTTAAACTCCAGTGGAGAACTCCATACAACGACTAAAGCAACCTCTAATAGCCATGGTTTCCTTGCATACTAGCCTAACAACACCACTAAAATTACCAGCAGTATTAGCAGCCTGATAGAAAGTATCTGAATTATACAATAGACAGTGGGTACTTACGCGCCATGTTCCATGGACAGGACATCCTCCAAAACACGGGGTGGTATTACAACATTCTTCGGTAATAATATCGTCGTTTAACACCTTAATCTGCATTACATTTGCCGCCGCTAGACCAGCTAGAATAGTTGAAAGGGCAATATAAACTTTCATATTGGTGAGGCGTTGCTTTACAAGTAGGAAGTTTAAGCTAAGAGTTCTGGTATTCGTAATATACTAATATGATGTGGAGCTGGATTGTAAGAGGAAGCCTAGTCTTGTGGGCGACGGAAGACCTCTTTATATAATTTACACGCCAACTCTTGTCTTTATCTTAGGTAGTTTATTCACCGCTTTGAATCATTAACTTATCACAAAGGTATGGCTGGTCTTGGTGCGAGTCTATTATCATATTGATTGGACATTGCTACCACTAATAAATATTCGGTAATACTATAGGTTATAGCGTCTGGGTAGAACAAGGGCGGATTCAGCTGCTGATTTTGATATAAAATGCAAATCATCAACTATAAACAGCCTGTTGTTAGAATAGTATAATACAGAATATGAGTTATTAACTTCGACCGGCTATTACGGCAATCTAAAGTCACACAATGTATACCAGAGGGGAGGACAACGTTATACTATAACTTATGCTTTCCTTATACATTTAAATAGTGTTATAGATCGTAGGGGATTAGAAGAAGCAGACTTGTATTCCGTTCTGCAAAATTAGCTTTTCAGATGAAGCTACATTGAAAATAAGACAGCACTGCATTGACTTCCCCGCATTTGCTAATTTCGTGACAGCTGTATAGTAGCTATGGGCCATAAACGGCTGTACAACCGCTCCACAACCACAGCTCGGGTGTGGTAATTTGTCGAACAACTGGGCGTAACCAACATCCGCCTTATAGTCTTCGTATATCCCATGAAATTTACGACAGATGCGAGGTAAGGTAGCCGCTTGCAGCCTTCGTCGACAGCGCCATAAATATAGCTTCTTGACAAAGTAACTGGTTTGGAACCTGTCCGTCTTGGATCGTTTTAGTTATGGCCAGGCTGTGTGCTACCATAGTGAATAGTTAAAAAATCATAATATACAATTAGTTATAGATAATGTTAATTCTAAACCTAAAATTTTAAACTATAATTTAACATGCGACAGTCAATGCCTTAGTTTTAGAATTTACCATTAACCCCATTCCCCTGGTATTTCCGAGGTTAGCTTATTTACCAGTGCCTTATTTTTTTAAACGTATTTGATTTTTGCAACTGTAGCAGACTTCCTGTACCATGATGTTGGTATGTACCAGAATCCCTATATAAATGTGGTTGGTGTGCTGATATATGCCCGAATCCCCATGCCGCCGCCGTCGGATTATGTTCTTAGTCAGTTTCTGATTCTGCCCCTGTATGTTGATTGAAAGCCATTTCTGGTAACTATGCGGAAGTACGTGGATTTGAAGGAGTACTTAGAATGGATGTTCCCCAGCCTATGCCCCAATATCTAATTTTACTTCCCATGGTCTTATTGCAAGTCTAAACACTGCATAAAGACAGAAAATATACACAAAGCCGCCATTTCATCATGCTTGTCCTTATTTCTGGAATTACCCGACGTCTTGGTCAACGGCTTGCTACAATTATCATTTCAAGAGGACCGTCAATACGTGGTTTAGGCCGCACCCTAGTAACCTTGGCCCTGGAATGTCAGAACATCTCGAATCTTTTGTCAAAAGCGACTCTTACTACAACGTGCTAGCTCTGGAAAATCCGTTGCCGGAGTCGATGCGGTTATCAATGCCTATTCTACAGCCCCTGTGCTAGATCTTGACAGCAATAGACTCCAGTAGCCTTAATGGCCAAGTTGCCATATTGGCTGTAGCATTACTGTGGTAACTTTATTCCTATGTATGGGATCAATGGAGCTACATTATCACGCCTTCCAGTATTTTAGAACAGGTATGTAAATTTTTACGCGTCCCCGATATATACTACTTGCTTCTTAAAGTTTTGTTATTCTAATGGTAGGGTCCCTCTGGTTTAGCTTCCGCTGTCATAATCTGACTTCTTGCCGAAACCTAATTTTGGCACCAAATACCAGGCACATGCTGTAGATTAGAAGTCGATTTATAACGAAAATGGCGTGGCCTCAAACCATATGTCTTATAGCAGCCAACTATTGGACATTGCTCGCAAGGCACCAAACTAGCTAAAGGCAAGTTAAGGGCAAGCTAAACATGCCACGCTTCAGCTCATTCTGGCCTGCTTTACGCGCCATCTCCGAAATCTCAAAAGTCGTACGTGAGCTTCCCCCCAAAGGCAGTGCATAGCGGGAGCACCACATTTCCGAAGTAAAGACCTGTAATTGAAGTTTTGGCATTGAGCAGCACTTTCAATATCACGCAAATTCATCCGAGGGGTTGGATGAAGCATACCTTTGAAATAGTTCTCAGGGGCTGTTCAGCTACTTATTCCATCATGAGCAGCAATGTGCGGGGCGAGGTATGCGTCCACAGCAGCGCAAACTCAATATGGACTGAGAATAAAACTGTCGATGAGGAAGCGCTGGAAACGTTCAGAACGCTGGAGCCGTCAGAGAAAAGTATTGGGATATCGAAGTCGCCCGGCATTGGGAGTGCTGGAGTTTCCTCGTCCTCTACAGTACCAGAAGTAAAAGCTGCTAAGCAGTATCGGAGGCAATAGACGCAATAGAAGATCTTACAAGCGACTTTGACGCTGCAATAGACGAGAGCAACACCGAGGAACTCCCAAACGAGCGGACCCCAAAAGCCAGCAGACAGCGAAACAGCCAAATTCCCAAGTCGAAGTCTATGGCCCTCGAGTAGGCTGGGCAACAGATAATATTTTGGACGTCGAAGTAAGTTGACCTAAAACGATTCTTAACTCAAACCTAATAGTGTCAGGTCGTTCTTGCCTCCGGAGAAATTGTCAATGCCAACGCTACTTCCAATCAAGATCTATTGAAAGCACTGAAGGGTGGGAACAGCAACTTTGGTATCGCCACATCATTTAATCTGCGCACATTCTCTCAAGGCCAAATGTGGGCAGGCCTTCTTGGCCAATCCATCAGTAGCCGCGAGGAAGTTTTCCAAGCGGTCTCCGATATCGCGTCGAATGCCAACGAGGACCCTTTTGCTGCTTTGGTGGCTGACTTCAAGTTCAATTCCGCCACTAAATCTTGGGTCATGAACCATACCGTGGTATACACGAAGCCGGTTGCTAATCCGCCAATATTTGAGGCGTTGGTTGGCATTAAGCCACAATTAAGCAACCAAATTGCAATAACAAACATCAGTTCCATTGCTCTGGGGCAGAAGATGGGGGCAAAAGTCGCATACAATAAGTAGGTGAATAGCAACAGCAACAGATGAACCCAGGACTAATATGGGTAGGAACCACCTGTCTTACACGGGTACATATGGCAACGATGCAGCACTTCTCTCCAAGATCTTTGATATCAGCAATGCCACCGTTCACAAGATTATGCCGCAGATCAACGGAGGGATTAAGTGGGTTATAATGATGGAGCCATTTCCAGCGCTGGTTGACAGCTTTGGAGAAAAGAATGGCGGGAACTCGCTTGGTCTAAGTGCCGAGACTGGAGATCGCATTGGTAAGTCATGTAGCCCGATTTATCGGCATATTACTCACACAGCCAACCACAGTCATCCTGCAATTGGCGCATTTCGAGGACCACGATGCGAATGACTTGGTCGACACGGAGCTCAAAAATATGTTCTATGAGATCGCGAGCGCAGCATCTGAGATGGGACTCCTGCGCCGTTTCCAGTATCTGAATTATGCAGACAAGCAACAGAATCCCATAGCTTCATATGGACCTGAGAACGTGGCGGCACTGCAAGCCACGAGCAAGAAATTCGACCCGAAGGGTTTGTTCCAGAGACAGGCGCCCGGCGGGTTTAAGCTCGGAATTCAGCAAGTGATTTAAGTTTTTGTGAGTTCATGGGATTCAGTTTGATAAATGGGGCTGTTTACGGCGACTCAATTTTCTTCGGGCCACCAGAGGGAGAAGGAAGGCGCCCGACGACAACCTCATTTCAAATACTGCGGTACCCTTTGTCTGCTGTCACAATAATTGTGCGAAAAACCGTTGCATCGCGAGACATCAGGATAATAAGGAAAGATAAAGAAGTTGTCGTTCAACACCAGAATGCGGGGAATAATTAATCGAAGGAAAGAAGCTTGGCCGCAGTCGCTGAGTGGAGGAACAATCGGATCCCGTCTCCCCGCCATTCGACGTCACTCCAGCTCCCGGTTTGATATTTATTGGTGGATGGAACATTATCGATCCGACCCCTGAATGATCTACTGTATTTTGTCGTCTTTATTATGTTTGCACTGTTTGCTATTTTAATATATACGCTTCCGGTCGATTCAACTCCTCCTTTGGCCTGGAAACTCACTCCCGGTCTTGATCTTGATAGTGTGTGACATGCATTTATAGTGAAGCGCCAAGAATAACGTCAAATGTCCCCGTATTGGGGACGAGGCTATGCGGAGAATGCGGGGATTCAGACCAGAGTACTAAGACGGATAAATATATCAAGACAGCAGAGCACGTATAGAGTAATAGAGGCTCGTGATCGACGGCATCTGATCTGCTTCAGAGCTTCGCATATTTATAAAGAGGGGCCATATCCTGTTGTCTTTATCTCTCTTTGTGCCATTCATTCAATCCCGCCTCATTAAATATTTACCAACTTTTTCTCCAGACTCGCTTCTTTCCATTTTCCAATTGAAGTTTGAGCATTCCTCAGAAAGATGAAATTCACCCTTGCCCTCGCTGCCAATCTCCTGGCCGGTGCAGCGGTCGCGGCTCCTAGACCTACTCGCCTGCAAGAATCATCATTTGCTCTTGAGGGATACGCCAAGGAGAACCCGCTTGGCGAGACGACGGGTGGGAAGGGAGGTCCAACAACCACCGTAACAGCGGCTGCTGCGCTGGCAACTGCTGTCAAAGTAAGAAAAACAAACCACCAAGCGATCCTTTTAGCAGTTATATCTGACTCTGTAGGGCACTAATCCACTCACAATTTTCATCAAGGGTGACTTCGACCTTCCCTCTCGCCTCAATGTTGGCTCCAACAAGAGCTTAATTGGCGACAGCAAGGGCGCAACTATCACTGGCGCAGGTATCACTATCAAAGCCGCAGATAATGTGATAATCCAGAACCTGTATATCCACGATATCCTGGACGATGATTGCATTACGATTCATAGCTCAACCCGAATCTGGGTTGATCACAACGAGTTTTCCTCCGACATAGAGGGCGGGCCTGATAAATTTGTATGTTGAGCTTATTTCCTCGTATGCCACGGTATTTACATGCGGAGGCGGAAAAGGAATCCAGCGGTTTAAAATTCAGAAAAATGCTAATCGTTTGCTGGACAGGACGGCCAGATTGATATTATACACGCCTCAGACTACGTCACCGTGTCATGGAACTATTTCCATGACCACTGGAAGGTATGTACGCCCTGCCAAACAAATTACGTCTGCATTGTGCCAACACTTTCTAGTCATCTCTTGTCGGCAACAGCGACGCCAATGGCGACGAGGACACTGGACACCTCCACGTGACCTATCATCACAACCACTGGGATAACATGGGCACCCGCGGCAATGGTGCGTTCCTGTTTCTATTCCAGTCCCTAGTGTAATTGACTAACAGTATTCACAGCTGGTCGGTTTGGACATCAGCACCTCTACAGCAACTTCTACAATGACTTCCATTACCAGGCCATCCACTCCCGCTCCAACAACCAAGTGCTCGTCGAGGGTAACGTCTTCCGCGGTGACACCCCTGAGGCACTTAGCACCTACGGTCTGGTCATTCCGAATGACTCTCCCAACACATCCCCAGATGGCGATTATGAGATTGATGGATTTGCTAACCTTGGAGCTGGTGAGACCCGCTCCTATCCCATCTGTTGTGGAATCAGGCTAATAGGTAAAATAGAGAACGATTTCGGCACTGCTGGCGTGAATATTACCCAAGTGGGAGACTTCACTGAGGCTCCATATGCATATACACTGACCCCACTGGCATCAGTCGAGGAGGTGGTTAAGGCCAGCGCTGGGCGTGGAAAGATCTGTTGAAAGTACAGTACAGTATGTGAGAAAGTTGGCGAGACGGTAAACAGATAAATAAACATTTAATAACAATACAAAATTCGTACCAAGCAGGGTCGCACTTTCCCTTTGGACACTTTAAACAGGGAAAAAACAGGGATAAAGAGAAAAAAGGAGCTATGTTATGCATTGGCAAGTAAGTGTGCTTCTCCGTACCAAGCCCACGCTCACGCTCACGCCTGCATCCACATCCACGCCCACGCCTGCTGTGTGCTTTGTGCTTTGTGCTTTGTGATTTTTGACCGACAAAAGAAAAGATGCAACATACGAAGTACCGTCATGGTATGGAGTACAGTGCTGTTCACTACTGTTCACTACTGTCTCGGACCTCGTACCTCGCACCCGCATCACCCGCATCGTACCTGCCTTTCCCGTCACTAGGGCATCTACGGAACAACAAGCGTCCCGGTCGTTCTTGGCAAATCGCGTTAGAGTCTCTGATAGCCCCACGTGTCAGGAGACAAGGCCTGTCACGCCTATCCACCGCCTGCCACCACCCGTAAAACCACTACAATCCACCATTATCCATCCCCATCTCATCTTATTTATTTCTTACTTCGACGTCTTACACCGCGAGAAAACCAGCTTTGTAAGCTCGTTGAGCTGGTTGAGCTGGTTTAGTTGGACAAGCCTCCCAACTATCGACTCAACACCATGAAAAAACTATGTAAGACTTTGTAAAATACAACAGCAGCCTGCGGAATTCGGCATAGTGCCGCCATAGTGCCGCCATCCATGTCGTGTTTGGCCGAGTGAGTGCCCGCATTAGCTCTTCCCTGTGGTTATCAAGATCGACACGTGGGGTACCTTCGACATCTTCGAGACCTTCGATACCTTCCATGCTTTCCGCCTCAATCTAAAGGCGTTTTCTTCAAATCCCATAAGTATGTCTGCTATGTCCACTATTTCCACTACTTCTCCTTTGGCTTCTTCTCACCGCTGAAAAAGCGCCTATCTTTCCTTGCTTTTTGCTCAAGTCAATCGGCTTGTTTCCCAATCACAAGATGATTCCCTCGGTCGTGGTCCTACTGGCTTCTATCTTGCCGATCGCAGCTGCGGTGCAGGCCGTCGAGAAGCCAACCGTCTTCGTTTATGTCTGCGGGGATGAAACATCTACTAGCTTCCCCGGCGATCTTCCCACAACAGGCAGCCCAGCGTTATCTTCCAGCACCGACGGCATCGTCGTTATGACCTCCAACCTGGGTGCAGAGTTCCTTTCTCGCCAGAACGCGCCAAACGGCAAGATCGACCCAACAACAAAGGAGATGGTTATGCAAGCTCTGCGCAACTACTTCTTGCCAGAGTTCCTCAACCGTATCAGCTCTACTGTCATCTTCAACAGGCTATCAAGAAGTGAGATCCGCACCACCCTGCCCAGCTCGTCCCTGACAAGCACGATCGGCGACGAGACCAGCACATCTATAAGTATAGATCTGCCGACTGAATCGGCTCCGTCAACTGTCGTCACTACTCCCAGCACCATCTCCTCCACGTCTCAAGTGCCAACGAGCTCCGCGTCCACCTTTCCTCCGCCTCCAATGAGTTGCCCCAATGCGCAGCTGAGCTGCCACAACACGACGGCCGTAGCCGACCTGTGCTGCTTCAATGCTCCCGGAGGACAATTGCTTCTCACCCAATTCTGGGACACTGACCCCAGCACCGGTAACTATTGACCACGCCTCTTCTGTCCCCGTAAACGCATACTTACAAACTTAGGCCCTGCTGATGCGTGGACTATACACGGCCTGTGGCCAGACCGTTGCGATGGCACCTATGATGCCAACTGTGATGCGTCGCGCGAATACACCAACATAACCGCTATCCTCAACTCATTTGGCAAGACGGACCTGCTCACGTACATGGACACAAACTGGAAGGATTACCAAGGCAATGACGAGTCGTTCTGGGAGCACGAGTGGGGCAAGCACGGAACGTGCATCAGCACCCTCGATACGACTTGCTATGACGACTACAAGCCCCAAATGGAGGTTGTTGACTTCTTCGAGAAAGCCGTCGAGCTCAACAAGGGATTAAACAGCTACAAGGTAAGCAGACATCCCAGGCGCAATGTGATTCTTCTAAATACTGTTACAGGTTCTTGCTGACGCTGGCATTACGCCATCTGCCACTGCCACATACACGCTAGCCCAGATCCAAGATGCTCTCGCGGCTTCTCACGGAGGTTTCATCCCAACGTTGGGATGTCAGGGTAGCACTCTGCAGGAGATCTGGTACCACTACAACGTTCGCGGCAGTGTTCAAGCTGGCGAATTCGTCGCAGCAGCTCCAGGTATGGCACCATCTTCTCAAAACCCCTAAAATCCTTCCATGCGTGGGCACTAACAAGACCTCAGATGGAACCAAGTCTACCTGCCCTGCCACAGGCGTCAAGTATCTTGTCAAATACGCCTCGGGCACCCCCAGCGGCACCCAGACTAGCGGTGCCCCAGCCCCAACTGGAACTGGAGCCCCTTTCTCTGGCAAGGGTTTCCTCCAGGCATACACTGGTGGAGCTAACAAAGGCTGCCTGATTGGCGCTGGTACTTGGTACACGACTGGCACATGTGCCGGATACACTGCAACGGCCTCTGGCGACGGATTCACGCTCAAGTCTAGCAAGGGAGATTGCGGTGTGGTTGACAGCATATTTACTTGTGCTGCCGGCGTTACCCCGTCCACCTTTACCGTAAGTCGTTTCCTCATTTCCTCTTTATCAACAGTGATATACTACACGTTCGCACGATCGTAGCCTCGATTACTAACACATCCCTAGGATTCAGCCGGTCTTTTGGCCTACGAGGGATCCTCCGACTTCTACACAACGGCCGTCCCGTCTGGGTCCGTGCAGGGAAAGGTTTCCACCTCGAAGCAAGCTGTCGTTGTCACATTCAAGTGGCAAAGCACTTAGGCTTCAAAACAGTATTTGTACGCCAAGAGCCTAGGGAGAGGTAATGGGTAGTTAATAATGTACCAGAAGTTCTACGACCTATCTTGTTGCTCTGGTTCACCGTCCTTTATGGCCTTTCCGCTGCCTACGGGGGGGGGACAAATATGACTTGCCGTAAGGCTGACCGAAACAAAGTTCTATGATTATCTATCGCATTGATAGCGTCTTCTTACCGTCTATTTCAATGCGTATAGTCCACGTGTCAAACCCAGATTCCCTCTTCTTAATGAGCTGCATTGTCAACTCGGAATGTCCAAAATCAAGGACTTCCTGCCAATCTAAAGCTGTATCAATTCCTTTCTTCTTATTGATCATCACTTCCGCAAGAGTCATGCCTTCCTTTACAAATGCTGCACGGCATTTAAGCGCATGGGGAGTTAGGTTGTTCTTAAGGTTATGGTGGAAGATGTAGTCAATCCATATCACATAATTTGGCCGATCTGCTTCGTCGACAAGAAATAGAATATTCTGTCGGTTCGACACCTGGTTCGTAGTAGGTTCATGCCATACCATAGTGTCGGGAGTAAATATTCCGCGCCAGGCTGGAGGATACAGTTCCCGAATGTTCCATTTGGATTTGTCTCCGAAGAGCGAGGATTGAACCTTCAATCCGGAAAATGCTTCGTCGAGCCAGTAACAACCCACTAACCTGTGCACATATACGCGGGCACTACTAGATTTCAAGAACAGTTTCGATGGAACTATCAATGGCGCCGCCCCACAACTTCTTAAAAGAACCATAGGGTTCTTTGGTGACCGGTTCAAAATCAATGCGAGACTCTTCCCATCTTCTTTCCACCCTGGCTCTGAGCAATTGAGGCGAATAAGCTCCGCTATCCCCCCCTCCATATATAAGTGGCAGAGACTAGCTTCAATGTGAAGCCCTTTATTTGTAAGGCTGTAATGAGACGGAATGATATCCGACCCAGCCGCTGGCGTTGAAGCTTCTAGAGATCCACAGTTTTGGAAACCGAGAGGGGAGGTTGAGAATAGAGATGCATGCTGTCCCGGCATCCTGCGAAACCCCCACGCGAATATAGTCTCGTCATCTGACACCCTGATTATCTCTTCCTGTAGTCGTATAAAGGCTTGCACGCCCTCGCCATAGAGCAAGGGTATATTGATTTCAAATAGTCCCAGAAGACAGTAAGCAGTGTCCTCTACCCGCGTCGTAGTCCTGTGCGATGCCCAGCTCATCTTCTGAGCAACACTATGTTTTCGTAGCTTTTTCTTATCCAAGAGGGCTTTATGGGGGATCCGGGTCACCCGGCTAAGAAGCTCTGAAAACCCTCGGACTCTCCTAGAGTCGTTCTTTCGCCCAATGAGGCCCCATGACCCATCGTAAAAGGCGACTGCATCTGGCGCAAGTAGTTCTTGGAGCGTCCAGCCTCGAGTAAACCACCGGCTTTTACAAAATGCTGAATCATCGTCGTATATGGAGGTTCCAGGAGGAACATCTGAAAGATATGCGTAGCATATTTCAGCCCGTTCGTACCATGCCCACATCGAGTTGATAGCCTCCGAGAGTTCTGCGCTGCTGCTTTTATCTATGCAGAAAGTGTCTATCCACACATATTCCAGGCCGTCTTCTAACGCTTGTTTGCAGCAGCCATCTGTTTTGAGTGTCGGAATATACCCATTCTGTTCCATGTCTTTAAAAGACAACTCATTTGAGCCCCATGTGTGCGATAGTATGGCATAAGGTGGTATTTGGCCAAAAAATTCTGCAAACTGTTTTGTCTCGGCGTGAAGGAGCCGCATCTCTATGCCTATTTGTTCTGTGTTCCAGTTGGAAGGGAGTAGAAGAGGGGGGTCAAATAAATACGGAAGTGTAGTTGATAGTCCAAATATGACATATATAAGCGATGCCTACAACCATGAGGCTGTGCAACTCTAGGACGCTCAGCGTACTCAATTTATAACAAAGCCTTGTGGTATAGGCAGCATTTAGCCCACAAATACAGAGGTGGCAGTTGACTTATCGTGAGGTTCTACTGTAAATGGTTAGGCATCGCTAATCGCTTGGCGTTGAGATGCTTATGCACAGCCACTGTAGACCAGTTTCCCAATATTCCTACCACGGCTCTTCGCCGCGATATTTTGCAAAAAGCACGAGGATCAGTCAAGGAAAATGACATGGTCCACCCCAGCCCTCCTAGCCAATGGTGCTGGGAAAGAAAAATGGGCGCCAGCCTTGCGAGACCAGATAAACGACAAAAATCCTACAAACGGCGTTGGAGATAAAATACATTATATAATATAATACGTATCTATCTACAAGCAACCCCACAGAATTGCCATCGCCATCTCCATCGGAATGTTACAAACTATCTCAATACCCCTCTCCGTTGCTGAAAATACCCCCCTTGGATTACATATTTACACGTCCGCAGCCGGTTGATCTACATCTTGCAGTACCTGGTCCACTCCATCTGGAATACTGGCTTCTTCCACTTCCTTTTCGACTTCCTTCGCAGCGTCCTTCACACTCTCCTGCGCAATGTCCTGCACGGTGTCCTTCACGCCATCCTTCTCGGCATCAGCCCGCTCCACATTAGCCTCTGCAACCTTGTCATCAATATCCATGGGAACCTCTGGTTCTGGATGAGCCTCTTCAACCTTCTTTGGTTGCTTCTTCCACCAACTCCCCATCCCTAGCCCAACAATGCCCTGCGCCGGCGTCGGATCTCCACGCACAAAACTCTCAGCAATCCCATCATTATTCCTCGCAACCTCATCGTGATGACCATTGCCCACCTGCAACAGTGCAGCCCACGCCGACTCCCGCTCGAGATCGTCCTCGCGCAGCTGGCTATCAATGCGCAGCCTCCGCGCGCTGCCTCGAGTCTCCTTTGCCGTATCCACGCCACCTACGAATTTTACACTCATGATCTGGAAGGAGAGACCGTCATGTGTGTTCGCCCAGGCCCGGGACCGGATGCCCCAGCGCGTCGTGCTAGAGTACTTTTCGAGGGCAGGCAGGACGAGGATGGTGACATGGAGGTCCTTGGAAGGTGGCGGGAGCATCGGGCCTCGCGCAGGGGGTGCAGTGAGGGTTACGTCCCCGTTCTTCGAGGTCACTTTAGTCCTCGTGCCATTTTCCTCGCCAGACGCAGCATCATCGATGACAAGATCAAGGATAGAGACGTCGACGTCGTCAGACCACTCGCCTCTAATCCACCCACTGTGGATACACGCAGCCACGACGTCAGTGTCATCGGTGTAGATATCGGTTCCCCAAACGCTCCGTCTTGCTGTTATTTCCTCGCGGCTTGGCGGTTCGAGGTAGACATGTGGGACCCTGACGGTGAGGGTGCAATTCTCGCTTCCCTCCATCTTTGGCAACGGCTTTGGGGTACTATTGAATGCCCGACGCCGCTGGTGGTTGTGCACAACAGACGGCGGATCGCCGGGTTTCAAGACTGTCGTGTATGTGAAATGCCCGAGGTGCTTCCTCGGCAGATGCGCGACAGAGTCGAGCACGGCATTGGACTTCACAACCGTCTTAGGTTTTGGAATCACGACTTGAGGTGCGGGTCTTGGGTGCGGGCTACCGTGGTGGTGATGATGATGGTGGCGGTTAATATGGTGATGATGGGGAACAACTTTCGGTGGTGGTGATGGAGCGACTGCATGGCCAGATGGATGCCCGAA
The DNA here is from genome assembly GCA_000750675.1 of Pseudogymnoascus sp. VKM F-3808. NCBI lineage: Eukaryota > Fungi > Ascomycota > Leotiomycetes > Thelebolales > Thelebolaceae > Pseudogymnoascus > Pseudogymnoascus sp. VKM F-3808. Next base: position 39,110 of record JPJR01000081.1, read on the forward strand.
TGTTGGGGTCAAACTTGGGCCTGTAGGAGACGAAAGCTGGGCGACTGGTTCCGCTCGCTGATTGTCCGAGCTGTGCAATATATTAGCATTAATTAATAAAGGGAAGAATTGTTGGCTTACTGTCGATGTGGAGCACCAGCGGAATGTTGGTGTTTCGGACGCTTCGTGCCGCGACCACTCGGAGTATGTCTTCCTGTGCTGCTGTCATCGCCATCTTTACCATCACCGGTTTGAAGCTTGCGTCTCCTTCCTCCTCGTGATGAAGATCGAGCAATCTTATGGCCGTTTTCGGTAGGAGAGTCTTGCGCAGCGACCACATCCAGATCATCACGTCTTAGCTGGGTAGGTTGTGAAAATGGGGTTTGTGAACCGCCACTTGCGTTGCTTGTACCTCCCATGCCACCAACGCCACTACCGATCCCAGAAAACATTTTTCCAAACTCGCTCTTGATGCCAGGCTCACCAGCTGGACCATTTACTAACCCCTGTACGCCCTGGACAGCTTGGGGAAATGGAGAGTTCCGGCCCTTTCTGTTTATCTCTTGCTGGATACCAAGGTAGACACCGCGCTGCATCTGTTGGGATTCGTCGTTTGACCGTGACCGAGGTGATTCATTGGGTCGAAACGGACCAGGTGGTTGTCCGGCATACTGTTGATGGGATGCTGCAGGTCCTCCAATTCTCTCGCGCTCTTGTACCGGGCTGCCGTACTGTTGTCCTGGCTGCGCTTGTTGGCTTGGCTGATTTTGCTGCTGGGGGGTGTCCCTGTAATCCCTTGATGAATATCTTTGGTCTTGGGGTCCGTATCCGGGAGCACCGCCGTAAGGTTGTGACGTGTTTCTTGGGAATTCATATCCCATGCCACCAGAAGCTTGCTGCGACGTTGGTTCGCGAGGTTGCTCATCCGGCCTCCCTCTTGCCCATGAGCCCTGCTCGGCCTCTGCGCGTCCGACGAATCCACCCTGTTGGGCAGGGCCATACTGGCGACCATATTGGGGGCCCTCTTGTCTTCCAAATGATGCGGAGTCTCTGTTGTGGTTCATCCGCTCCCGTTCGCGCTCTCGCATAATGTCCCTTTCCCTGTCGAGACGCTCTCGCTCGCGTGCCAGCTCTCGCTCTCGGTCCTTCTCCCTGTCGCGCTCACGTTCTCGTTCACGATATTCTCGGTCGCGAATATCTCTTTCGCGTTCTCGTTCGCGTTCGCGCTCACGCTCGCGCTCCCTCTCTCTTATATCCCGCTGCTCTCTTTCTCGTTCCATGTCCCTCATCATTATGGCTTCTTCTATCCTGGCTTGTTCGCGGAAGGCTGGTATATCCTCCCTGCTGCCATAACCAAGACCTCTCGGAGCGTACCCAGCCTGCTGCCTCCCGTTTTCCGACCGCACAGATTCTGGTATGGATGCCTCGCGTTCTCTGACGGGCTGGTTGTATAGCGCGGGTTGGCTGGTTGGTCGAGGGGGGGGTGCATTCGGATTTGGCACCCGGACGGGGTATTGCTCGCGTCTTTCTTCGGTCGGACCGGGCTGATTTGGGATATTTCGTTGGGGGGCTGCTTGGGGTGTATTATAGCGATTCGTTTCGGGACTTGGGAGATTAGGAACCCTCGGAGGACTGCCTGCAGAGACGGCTCGATGGCCATGGTGCATCTGTGATTCAGGCAAGTGATGGTGCTCTGGTGTTTCTGGCCGTCGAAACCTGCCATAATCGGGACCGCTTGCCGATTGTCTAGGAGAAGGATGTGTGGAAGGCGCGTACGGTGTACTTGGCCCAGACGGCGCCCCTGATGGCATCATGGCTTGTGGAGCTGGGTATTGAGATGGAGGCGGGCCTGATTCGCGACTAGCAGCTGAAGGGCCACCTAGCATTGATGATATAGACATGCTACTGCTATTGACACTATTTGGTCGATGTATGGACGACAGCGCTGGCAGATCCCGGTTCGTGGGGAAAGACGCAGGGGGCCCAATAGCTGGCGCCGGCTGCCTCGACGGCGGTGGCGGCGGTGGGTATGCTTGTGGATGGGGCCCCTGGGGATGTGGTGCTTGTTGATTCTGTTGTTGTGGTGAGGATGGCGGTGGCATATTTCGAATCAGTGGTGTCCCGTGGCCGATGGATGACGCGCTCGCAGTTCGGGAGTGCGTCGAGGTGTTCGGGACCGGAGCAGTGTCTCGAGCATAGGTCGGGGGCGCGTGTGGGAAGTATGTGTTCTCTGATGTCCTTCGTTGATGCTCCGGACGGAAAGGAGGCGCGTTTCGAGGATCGGCACCTGGCGAGTAGGGCGGTGCCTGGGTCGATGTTGGCTGAAACGTTGTATGCGGAGTGTATGGCGACGCAGCATTCCGCGAGAACGGATGCTGAGGAAGTCGAGGGTCCATTGTCAAGTGTTTCGTGACCAGACTATTAGGATGGAAAATAGACTGAATTGGGGGAGATGCTGTCTGTGGTTAAGGTTTCGGCCGGTCCTCGAGCGGCAGCTCTTCGTCAAGACAAATCGAGTCAAGCTCCAGAAACTAGTCGGACATATTTACGCTGTCGTTTGCAGGTATACCAAGGTTGTGAAGCAGCAGACGTACGATACGCAATAATAAAAAGAAGAAGAAAGCGACAGCGACAGCGACGATGATAAAGCGACGACGATGTCGACGTGGTCGCGTACAGAGTGTGTGTATGTTGGCAGGTTGGGTAACAGGGTGAGGTTGTCGATCTGAAGAGAGGAAGGAAGCTTCTGTTTGGGCGGGTGGCTACGACAGAGGGCGGAAAGGGAAGGGGTGGACAAGCTACGACGGAGGAAGTACGGAGAGAGCAAGGGAAAATACTTATGTGGTAGTATACAATTTGCGGCAAATAAAAGTACCGAAGTGCGGGTGTAAAGTAGAGTCAAACAACCGTCTTGTACTCCACGCAGCACTGACACGCGCTTTTGCGCTTTTCCATCGCCGCTAGCGCCGTTTCTGCGCCAAATCGCCTAAATACCGACTAAAGCGTCTTTGGGTAAGCACATAAAGGACATACAGGACAGGCTAAACTGCTTTTGGTATTCCCCAACCCCGGCCGATGCCTGCATTAGCGTCTAAATGTGTCGCTGTCGGAGATACGTATCCCCTGTCTCTCCGCTCTCACGCTCCCATGCTCTCACCAAAACAAGGTACGTACCTTCGTTACATACGACCTCTTGTGAACACTCACATCTGGGCACTCTCTCTCGTCTTGGATCCTTATATCTTAAGCTTACATACCTGGCACCGCCTTGTCAGCCATGGCACTGACTTAACAGGATATAAACACCAGGCTTGAAGAAATATATACGTTCAGCATCAACCTACTCTCAACAACTGTGCAAACATCACCCACCCAGCCAGGTACCCGGCTCATGGCTGTTTCATCCCCTCGTCATAGTGCGAAGTCACCTCTCTACTGGAACGGTTGAAAGTCAGACGAACAAGAACGGCTATACGCTTGCCATAATCTTGCAATGAGCCCGTCACGGTCGTCGTCCCAGATGAGGCTTCCTATGCCTGGCTCAGCAGGAGCATCCTGGCCAGCATATCGCGCCCGTCTGAAAGCAGTCTTCAATGGCGCCGACCCCGCCGTGCTAGTTGCCTTCTGGCTATTTGGTATGGCCTGCCCCCCCAGGACCCCCGAGCTCACGATTCTAATCACTAACAATCTCCAGGCTTGATAAACAATGTCATCTATGTCATCATCCTCTCCGCGGCCCTAGACCTAGTCGGCCCCAACATCCCCAAGGGCGTTGTCCTCCTCGCCGATGTCATGCCCTCCTTCCTCACGAAACTCGTCGCTCCATACTTCATCCACAGGGTGCCATACAGCGTGCGCATCCTCAGCTTTGTGCTGTTATCGTCGAGTGGCATGCTCCTTATCGCCCTAACGCCACCCACTGCAGATGGTGGATCTGTCACTATTAAGATGATCGGGGTCATAATAGCGAGTCTCAGCAGCGGCGGCGGAGAACTGAGCTTCTTGGGCCTCACTCACTACTACGGGCCCTTCAGCCTGGCTGCCTGGGGAAGTGGGACGGGTGGAGCGGGGCTGGTCGGCGCTGGTCTCTATGTGCTCCTCACAACTACAATAGGGTTCTCTGTGCAGAACAGCCTCCTTGCCTCTGCGTTCCTGCCTCTCATCATGGCCATCAGCTTCTTCTTGATTTTGCCCCATGGTCCGCTCAAGTTTGCGAGGCAAAAGAAGGAATACCGAACTATCCCGAACGAAGAGGGTGGTGACGATGCAGACTTGCCAACAGAGAGCCTCCTTCGCGATAGCGCTGGGAGCTCTGGCCTTCTTGACAGCAGCCCTGTCAGCTCCCCGACATTCCGCCAGAACCTCCGACGAGCGAAGTCGTTGTTCTTCCCATACATGCTTCCTCTTCTCCTTGTATACATCGCCGAATACTCCATCAATCAGGGCGTAGCACCAACCCTACTCTTCCCGCTTCCATCCACCCCATTCACAGACTTTCGGTCGTTCTACCCGTTTTATAACTTCCTCTACCAAATTGGCGTCTTTATTGCCCGATCCTCCACGCCATTCATCCGCATCCGCGCGCTCTACCTCCCGTCCATGCTTCAGGTTGTCAACCTTATGGCCCTCATCTCACATGCCATGTATGACTGGATACCGAGTGTTTATCTCGTCTTCATGATTATATTCTGGGAAGGACTACTTGGTGGAGCGGTATATGTCAACACCTTTGCGGATATACTGGAGGAGGTCCCAGAAGAAGACAGAGAGTTCAGTCTCGGTGCTACCAGTGTCAGCGATTCTGGTGGTATCTGTATCGCTGGGTTTATTGGCATGGCCTTGGAAGTGTCCCTATGCAACTGGCAAGTTAACAGAGGGCGGACTTTCTGTAAGCAGCTATGATGGTATTATGTAAACCTTATTATGAAATCTATAGAGCTTAAATAATAATTTTTGTTCAGTACGCCAACTTATAGTCAGTATTATCTTTGTCCTGGTTGTCTAGAAACCTTGCCGTCACGTGAAATTGGTGTAAAAGTAGAAGTGCCTTATATTTCTGGCACAAGCATGGTAGCTTACCACCGCGTCTCCTATTATTGACGCGACGACCATGAATGCATGCCTGGGCAAGATTTCCAACGCCGACAACACTGACGACGCCAACGACGACAGAAATTTGATGCGGACACAGTAATATACAGCCCTTGGGCTTCAACCAACCAAAAATGGCGACCCAGGACCTTGCTATCGGCCAGACCGTCGAGCTCGCCGATGGCAGAATCGGCATTATCCGTTACGTTGGCTTCCCGCACTTCGCAGCTGGCGAATGGGTCGGCGTCGAGCTCGAAGATGACACGGGGAAGAACGATGGCAGCGTGCAAGGGGAACGCTACTTTGACTGTGATATGGGGAAGGGAATGTTTGTGAGGCCGCAGGCTGCGCACGTCTTGGAGCAGGCCCCGCCGCCTCCGAAAGCTGCACCGATGCCTAAGAGGACGAGCAGACCGTCGAGTGTGGTGGCGCCGTCAGCAAGAAAGGTTGGTAGTGTCAGTGATCCAGCTGCTGGGAAGCGGATGAGCATGAATGCGTCTAGCCCAAGTCCGGCAGCGAGATTGGGCAGGCCGGGAAGCATACTGAGGGTTTGTTGCCTTTGTCCGCCTGTTTGACCATACCACTGACAAGAGTACTATAGTCTCCAACCAAGTCCCCCACAAAGCAGTTGTCTTCGGGTGCCGCTTCTGGGGCATCGACGCCGAGAACTACGACACCGTCCATCGGCTCGAAACCGACACCTGGATCTGTGAAACCACGACAGAGCTTAGCTGGGCCTGGGAATCGAACATCTATGGGCCCACCGCCTGTACCTACTCCGAGAACCTCGAGACAATCAATATCGGCTGCGCCAGGATCCAGGCTAGCATCTGGTGCTGGCCGGGTAGCTGCCGGTCGGCCGCCCTCACTCGCCGTTCCTGGTGGGCATCAAAGCATTTCTCAGAGATTGGGCTCCGGGGGCAGTCAAGTGAGCAGCGGGCAAGGAAGCGACGGTGGTAGGCAGGGCGAGGATAATGATTATTCGTCCGGGTCCGATGCTCGGTCACAAGCGCTCTCGCCAACGTCAACATCATCGAAGGCAATAAGCCCAGTGCTCACACGAACCGCTGCTGCTGGGAAGCCGGGTGCCCCAAGCCCCACAGGCACCGTTCGTAGCAACACTTCACAAGTCACCTCACGGAGCACAGCTGGAAACTCGGCGGCGACCAACCGTGAAATTGAAGACCTCAAGACGAAGCTACGATTGATGGAGAAGAAGCGCATGGAGGACCGCGATAAGATAAAGGCACTCGACAAGATCCAAGCCGAACGGGACAAGTTTGAGGGAATCATTCAGAAATTGCAGTCGAAGTACCAGCCACAGCAACAGGAACTCACGGACCTACGAAAGGAATTGAAGGAGGCAGCTGCCAAGTTCGAAGATATCGAGAATTCACAGGCTGACCATGATGTCGTCCTTGAAATGGCTACCCTTGATAGGGAAATGGCTGAAGAGACTGCCGAAGTCCTGAAACACGAGCTTGAGGCCTTGAAGATGAAGGCGGAGGAGCTGGAGCTTGAAGTCGAAGTGCTGAAAGAGGAAAATGCAGAGTTGGGGGGAGAGATGAGTGCTGAAGAGAAGGCGAGCCAGGGATGGATTGCTATGGAGAGGAATAATGAGCGACTCAGGGAGGCTCTGCTCAGGCTGAGAGATATAACCCAGGAGCAGGAGGCTGAACTAAAGGATCAAATCAAGTTGTTGGAGGAGGATGTACGAGATCTTTCAGGCGTCAAGGAACATTACGAATCTGCCAAGGCGAAACTAGCACAGTCTGAAGCTACGGTCGAGGATTTGAGGCAGCAGCTTGACAACGCTCTCGGTGCCGAAGATATGATTGAAGATCTCACCGAACGGAATATGAGTATGAGCGAACAAATTGAGGAGATGAAGGTCACGATTGAAGATCTAGAAAGCCTGAAGGAACTGAACGACGAGCTTGAGGTCAACCACGTGGAAACCGAAAAGGAGCTCCAGGAAGATCTCGACTTCAAGGATACGGTTATCAACGAGCAAGCGAGAAGGGCGGCAGAGCAGCAAGAGGCGCTCGGGGACATGGAATACACCCTCTCCAGGTTCCGAGAGCTTGTCACGAGCCTTCAGAGCGACTTGGACGATATGAAGGCTTCACATGCCCTTACCGAGACCGAATCAGAGCAGCTGAACAGCCGCTCAAGGGCAATGATGGATCTTAACTTGAAGCTCCAGGTCTCAGCTTCAAAGACTCAAATGAAGACCATCGAACTTGAACTTCGGCGTCTCGATGCGCAAGAAGCTTCCGACCATCTCGCAATCGTTCAACTCTTCCTTCCAGACGGATATCAGACAGAGAAGGACTCGGTTTTGGCTCTGCTTCGCTTCAAGCGTGTCGGCTACAAGGCGAACCTGCTTCATGGATTTGTCAAAGAGAGGATCGGCAGCCATCACCGTGGCCACGAAGACGATATTTTTGCGGCCTGTGATGTCCTCGATAAACTCGTCTGGGTCACGGCCATGTGCGAACGCTTTGTCAATGCAATCAGCCACTGCTCGACTGAGCAATTCGCAAAATACGAAGGAGCTCTGTATGAGCTGGAGCCGGTTGAGCGAGCACTGAACGCCTGGATCGATGGCCTAAGGCGTGACGAGCTCAAAGAGAGACAGTGCGCTAGCGACCTACAACGTACAATCGCTTTGATGTCTCACTTGGCTGAAATCCACATCTCGGATGGGCTTGAAAGCTACGCTCACGATGTGCACATGCGCGCACTTGTCATCCAGAGCCACCTAGATAACACGGCTACTGCCTTGTCAAGCGCCAGAGCCCTGGTGCAGTCCCACATCACCGCAACTGGCGAGGAAGATGAACTCGCACAACACTTCACACGCAAGACCGATGCCATTATCAATAGCACGCGAAGCGCCAAGGTTATTGTCGGCAAAGCCGTGCGGTCGCTTGAGGACCTCAAATCCCGCTCTCTGTCTCTCACGCCAGACACCATCGAAAACTTTGAACAGTGCGAGACCGCAACGGAGGAGCTTGCCCTCTTCTCTCGCCATGTTGGCATGGATCTATTTACGCTACTTTCCGAAGAAGGCCGCTCTGAGCCATTTACGTACACCGAGGTACAAAGCTCTATCCATCGCACCACGACGGCCATTTTCCAATCTACCGAAAGTGACATCTTTTCTACATATGCCAACAAAATCCGCGCCGCCACGACTCACATCACCGATCTGGCGAACCTCGCAGGCGATCTCGAGATGACACAGGAATTCGAGAGCGCCCCCGCACCATGGGTTGTCCGCAGCAAAGAGCTCAGCTCCAGCGGCACCATCCCAGTCGATGCGGAAGAAGAGCTCCGCCGCCTCCGCGAAGACAACCACGAGCGCGCGCGCACTGTTGCCCTGCGTGACCAGACTCTTGAGGAGTCGAGCGTTAAGATCGAGCTGCTCGAGTCTCGCATGCGCGATGCCACAAAGAAGAACGAGCGCATCACGCAGCTAGAGGCTAAGATCGAGGAGGCCAAAAAGCGCGAGGGAGAGCTGGCCGAGAGCCTTGAGGCTCAGTCCAAGGAGCTCGTGGCCATGGAGCAGGATCGCGAGAGGTGGCGCAAGGTGGCTGGGGAGAACAAGATCGTGGAGGAGGCGGATCCGGCGACCAAAGCTGGGAAGGAACGTGCTGTTGCGACGGCAAGAGAGATGGATGCGTTGAAGGGCGAGATTGAGGCGCTGCAGGCTGCTGTGCGATACCTGCGTGAGGATGCGAGAAGGGTCAAAATATCGACCGTGGAGCCTGCAAACTTGGACTGGCTGAACGAGCCGCTCGTGAAGCCAAAGAGCGCAGAGGCACAGAAGAAGGAGCTCGTCCAGGCCGAAGGCGCCGATGTGCTGTTTGAGCTTGTCAATTTGGCTGCAGAGAGTAAGATCTTTGATCTGTCTACGCTTCCTGAGAATAGGCTTGCGTGGAGGTCCGCGAGGAGCACGCCCCAGTGGCATGTCGCGAAGCAACGCGAGGAGTGGGAGGCCTGGAAGGGCTGGAACGAGAGCACCTCCAAGAAAGCCAAGGCGCTAGAGCCTCGGAGGATTGTGCGGAGCAAGAGGGGCCTTCAGATCGCAAGGGTTGATCTGAGGCTGCCGACCCTGGAGGCGAAGGGTGTTTACGGGGGTGAGGTTGAGATTGCTGACCCCGGCCAGTTTGAGGGGTTTAAGGGGAGCTGGGGCATTGTGTGATGTGCGAGTCGAGCGTTTATACCCACTAGCATAGTTGTAGGATGTAGCATGAACCGAATGTATTATTTTTATATTTATGCAAGGGGCAGTTGCTCCAGTCCGGCATCAGCATAGCTGTGAGAGGATCCCCGCGTGAATTGTATGAGAGATTTGCCTTTCTTGGCAGAGTAAGATCTTACATCTTGGCAGGAACGGAACGATGCGCCTAGGGCCGATCAGAAGTATAATAAGCAGGATGTCAGCAATGGCAGAATTACGAGATAAAAAATGCAGGAATTCGATAAATAGCTCGGCCAAGTTATACCTTGGAAGGCCGTGTGAGAACCAATAACCAATAATCCATACCATGAGTCTTTTAAAAATAACTTCATTTATTATATTTGGAATGCGATATTCATATTCCGCCTTCCCTGCATTGCATTGAACCGTGGACTGCCGTCTACTTAGTATGGGTTCTATGATTACTATAGTATATCTCGTTGGGCATGAAGAAGGAGGCGCCGATCGCGGAAATATTCCCCGCATGGCAAGCGGGTCTCTCATTGGCCGACGTCGGCGATTCTTTGGATCGCCTCCCTACTAGCCTTTCCTAACCTTTTCTAACCTTTCCTGATAAAGCTTAGTGAAATTGCTTACTAATAGATCTGCCCGGGCTGCTTCGAACCCGTTACGCTAAGGCCCTCGGAGAGTGCGGCAATGACTCTCACCGCCTGCGAAAAGCGTTGAACGCGGAATGGTTGAATGGGCAGAATGAGCGAAAAGGGTCATTCATGATGTCATGAGTGATCCCTTCCGAGCCTCAGTTAGCCGCGCGCAGAGATTTTACAACGTCTTTCTCACCTGAGGCGGGCGGTTTCGTCAATGCTGGTCAGAGGCTGGATTCATAAAAGGCCATGCGGATTGAGTATACAGAGTGTGATGTGGTGGATTGGTCAAAGACGACGTATGCATGGGAGCAACGGCCAAATGGAGAGACAGCGATAAAATTGTGGAGAGACATAAGTGGAAACATTAGGCCCATTTTGTGCTTCCCCCGAGATGCAATTGGGATACGATACTGGCATCCTGGTGACGGACATAGCCTCGCGGGGTTTATGCCAAGCATGAGCCGTTCGTCAGCTCATATCTGGGGAATTAGTTGGGGAATTGTTGGGGATAGTTGGCTTCCCCGCAGCCAAAGCGTGTAGGATCGAGTTAGAAGAGTTAGAAACCCCTTTAGAAGGAATCACTTTGCGGGGGAGCATGTTCTATGTACGTAAAATCCATAACATAAGTATCATTAAGAGCGGGCCTCGTGTACGGGGAGAGCAGGTCGGAGTTGAAACAGGACGAGGTTCTACCCTAAATGTCCAGAGAGTGGGACTGCAAAACGTAATAAATAATAAAAGCTCCATCATCGAACACACCACGGAAGCCCCGGAGTGAGGCAATTTCCTTCCATGCTACCAACTAATTAGGTAGGTGGCCACTGGTAGTTGAGCGTAGCTGGGCGTAGTCGCCGGTAGTCGGATCTAATATATGCTCTAATGCTGCGTTAGTATGTTCCAATCTGCGTACTGCCGCGCGCTGTGTACGACTGTGGTAAGGGGCATCGCCGGTGGTGGCGATGTGGGTCGAATATCTCCACAACCTCCAGCGAGTCAAGATTGTCTAGAAGGTTTAGGGCCCACAACTAGAACTAAACAATTAAAAGAACCATCATTCCCACATGTATTCATGCGTCTTGTATATTGTATTCTTACTCTACCTTCTTCCCTAACGACAATCCGTCGAAAAGCGGTTGCATATCCCCATCAGGCACCGCCACCACTTCTCTTTCCTCCTTCACATACTCATATTCACGATGGATGCTGCACAATTCATGGAGAAAGGCAAGGCCGAGTCGCCGACGCCGACGCCGAGTCCCCCAGGCGGGGAGGTCTTCGACAAGGATAAGAGCCTATATGGCAATGCTAGTGAGAGCGAGAGGGAGAGGGATATCTATGAGGAGGGTATGCAGAAGTACAATCGTCTCGGCTGGAAACGCTTGACGGTTGTGCTCATCGTCGAGGCCATTGCGCTGGGAAGTTTGTCCATCCCAGCTGCCTTTGCCTCCCTCGGAATGGTCGCCGGTGTCCTCTGTTCCGTCGGCATTGGTTTGATTGCCATCTATACCGCCTACATCGTGGGCCAGGTCAAGGTCAACTTCCCCCAGGTCGCCAACTACCCTGATGCCGGAAGGCTGATGGGTGGCCGCTGGGGCTACGAAGCCATCAACGTCATGCTTATCCTCCAACTCCTCTTCCTTGTCGGCTCTCACTGCCTCACGGGTACCATTGCCTTCCAGAACATCACCGGCAGTGGCATCTGCTCCATCATCTTCGCCGTTGTCTCCGCAATCATTCTCATGATCATTGCCATCCCACCGAGTTTCACTGAAGTTGCCATCCTCGGATACATTGACTTTGCCTCCATCGTCATCGCTATCGGAATCACCATCATCGCTACTGGTGTCGAGAGCACCAAGGCACCAGGCGGACTGGCAGCTGTCAACTGGTCTGCGTGGCCGAAAGAGGGTCTCACATTCACAGAGGGTTTCATCGCCATCACCAATATCTGCTTTGCCTACAGCTTTGCGATGTGCCAGTTCTCTTTCATGGACGAAATGCACACACCCACGGATTTCATGAAGTCAATCTACACCTTAGGCGCAGCGGAGATCTTCATCTACACCGTCACTGGTGGGTTAATCTATGCCTTTGTTGGTCAAGAAGTCAAGAGCCCGGCGCTTCTCTCTGCTGGGCCTTTGGTCAGCCGCATCGCATTTGGTGTCGCCCTGCCAGTCATTTTCATCAGTGGCTCCATCAACACCACTGTCCTCGGACGTCTGGTTCATACCCGCATCTTCAAGAACTCCAACACCCGCTTCGTTAACACCAGGATGGGATGGATCACTTGGATCATTTACATCATCATTGCCACTATCGCTGCTTTCATCATTGCCGAAGTCATCCCCTTCTTCTCTGATCTTCTATCCATCTCGTCATCCCTCTTCATCTCCGGCTTCACATTCTACCTGCCGGCTCTCATGTGGTTCATGCTTCTCCGCGAGGGCAAGTGGAACACCCCGAAAAATCTGGCATTGGGCGCCCTCAACGCCGGTGTCTTCGCAATCGGTATCGTGGTCCTGGTGGCCGGTATCTATTCTAGTGTCGACGACATTGTAAGTAGCATCCTTCTAGCATTCTGTTTCTCTTTTGAAAAATTACTAACAACAACCTTCAGATCATCAGCTACGGTGCTGGCAACGTCCGCGGTCCTTTCTCCTGTGGTTCACCGGAGTAAGAGGCGGCTGGTTATCCACCATATCCCGGACTGCGGGTGGCAGTCTTCTTCTTTTCGCGAATCATCATACTATCAGCCATATATACCAATACTACTTTCTCTGTATTTTACTTTTTGATCATATACGATCACATCCCACCTGTACATTTACCGGGAACCTTTATGTTATGTCAACATAGATCTAAGAAGCGACAAGCGCGCAACGAGAGTGAGAGGAGAGACATAGAAAGCGGATGTAGAAGGGGTATAGAGGACGAGACATAGAGTAGAGAATAAACTACCATTAGACTTCTATTCGCTGTCTTCCGCAAAGAGTGCTATATTGTTCTAAGCTACCACCACAAAAAATACGTAAAGTAGCCTTGTGCCTCGTTTCAGATCGTGAAATATGCCTCGTTTAGGCTATGACAAAAGTATAGGCCGAGTTTGACCTGGATTCGATCCCAGCCAATCTGACAGGTCGAAGTCGAAACCATGCTCACTTGGAAACCTCGTTAGTACATGTTCTGACTGACTGCTGTGGCGATACAGCACTCGTCCAGATATGGGATTAGTGTATATTCGACATGCAGGTTGAACTGGGGTGGTGAGTGGGGTGCAGTGTACCGCGATCCCAAACCCAACTAGACTAAACAAGTAAAGGTCGATTGGGATCGATCAATCTTTAAACTTGGTGTGTATTGGAGGGCCTGCTCTCTTCGAGATCATTTTTCTATACTTCTCACGAGGTGCAACGGTTTTATGTTCCGAGAGTGGTGCCGAAGCTGAGCCTTTGCCAAGGAAGGGGCTGATTGGGTTGTAACTATGTGATAAATACAGTCAGCCAACATGTGACGTTTATTCTTACATCCTTAACAGGGGAGATCTATAATATAAGCATGTCCGTTAGGAGTGCCTTACAAGTACGACATGATCCCGTAATTACTCCAGCTTGTATCCACTTCAAGCCATATCACAATCAGTCAAGCCACCAACAACCCTCAAAATGAACATCGCCGACTCGATCGCTCTCACGCAGTGCGCTCAGTGCATTGGCGATTGTAACGTCCGTAGCCTCGTCACAAATCAACTACATGCCTAACTAACCCACCATTCTAGGTTTCTCTTCCCTACTTGCCCGCTTGTTTAACATTACTCTATCCCACCTGCCCAAAGCTCGACGCTGCGTTCAAACCATGCTATCAGGGTAACCACGTTGCCGCATTCTCCTCGGACGATACAATAGTCCACGGCGATGCATATCCTTGTTTTCAGTACAGCGAGGCTACCAGCAATGCTCAGGAGATGGAGATCATGAACTGTACGGTGGGGTGTCATATTAGCGGCATGGGCGCTCCTACTCTGAGCGGTTCTGGTCGAGCGGTAGATGTGTCGGTGAGTGAGGTTTTGGCTATGGGATTGGTGTTGGTCGGGTTACTGCTTGGCCAGATACGAGACTGGATACCGCGAACTGGTCCCTAACGGCGGAAAACATGCGAGGCTTGTTTTTTCGCTGACAAAAATCACGGTTTGAGCGTATATAAATAATCAAAATGCAGTGTTATATAGTTTTGTGTGGCCTTGTAAGGCATATAAGCGACAGGTTTTATGCCTGCCACTTGGATGCTAGGTTGAAGTGGATATAAGCGGCTCTAATAACTGCCGCCACCAACAGGTTCTTTGCAACTATGTATCAGTGGATGGCAGGAGCTCTTATAATATTCGTTTTTGATGTATTCGCACTACTCTGTAATCTCCTAGGATAGAAATAATTGTGATATTTGAATATAATCACTCTCTCCTTTCCCACCCCTCTGAGAAACTGAACCTGCAGTTGGGAACTACAGTTCCCAAGTTAATTTTTCATACCATGGAGAATTCTGAGGTCCCACTTCTTGCTGTCGTTGGGTGTGCTGTTGTCATTCTGTTAGCCAAAAATAATTGTGCGTACCTTTAATGCTCTCTGGATAACTTCACTCTCACTTTCCCTAAATTCACTTGCTTCTCAACAAACCACACCTTTTTGTCTTCTCGATCAACTTAATTAACAACTCCAATCATCTTCGCAAGTTCATACACACATGCAGATCTTGATTTATACCAAACAATGGCATCAAGACCAGCAAACTCAAATCGACCTCTTCCTCAAGTTCGTGGCACGCCCATAAACCCTGGAGCGCTGACCACACAGCTCAACATCCGTGGTTTGTCCACCTTACCCCTCCAATCAGCACCTCATCACTCCATAAATCATGCATCTCAAAGATCAATCTGATCCCTTTTTAGGAACTTTCGTGGCGCCCACGATGGAAACTCCAAAAATGTTGAACTCTGGCCAGCACGCCCGGGTGCAGCGCGCTTTTGCTGCGAACGATACCTCAAGACCCTGCACACCCCCACCATCGGCGAACCTCGATGCTGCCAATGATGTGGCAGCACAGATACGTTCCATCATCAAGAACCTAGAGCGCCAACCTCCGACGGCGGAAAATACGGCCCAAGCAGCGGCTATGGCACGCAATCTTGCAGAGCTGCGGGAGAAAATGGATGATTCTGTCGCTTCGCAACCACGTCTCAGCGCTGATGCGCCAGAGTTCATGCCATCGCCATCCCAGGATCGCGGCAGGCAAGGTGCGCCATTCGTTGTTAACGAACGTGATGCGGTGGTAGAGGGCAATCCGTTGAACCCGGGAGGTGTTGTACTGCCAACCTTCACGTTCACGAGCGAGTCGCCCGGCCAGCCACAACAGTATACGCAGGAGGAGGCACAGACGCAGATTGCGGCAATCTTTGGCAGCTCGGCGCAGAACAATGTCGCACAGCTTCCGGTGGTGAATGGATCGATAATGGCTTCGTTTCATGGGCATATGGAGCCGATAACGATAAATCCGGTGACTGGCCGGCCTCGGACGCCTCTTTCGCACTTGAAGGCGATTCAAAATAATGCTCGGCGTCGTTCTCAAGAGCGAGCTGAGCGGGAGGCAGCAGCGCAGGTCCAGCTAGATCAGATAATCCAGCAAGACCAACAGGCTCAAGCACATCAAATGCAACAAACTCAGCAGCTTCAAGCTCAGCAACTCCAGCAAGTCCAGCAGGCCCAAGCTCAACAGCTTCAAGCCCAGCAACTACAGCAGGCTCAACAAGCTCACGCTCAGCAAGCTCAAGCTCAGCACCTACAGCAAGCCCAGCAGGTCCAAGAAGCTCAGGCTCAGCAAGCTCAAGCCCACCAGCTCCAGCAAGCACAAGCTCAAGCTCTACAAGCATACCAAGCTCGGCAAGTTTACCAAAGCCAGCAACCTCAACAGTCCCTCCAAGTGCAACAGCAACACCAACCCCAGCATTTCCGGAGCCAGCAACCTAGCAACGGACAAATCTTCGACCAAATCCAACAGAACATGCAGTTTGCACCACAGCAATCTCAGCAGCAGTACCCATTCGGCATGACCGATATGTCATACGGCCCACTGAATCATTCTCACACCCACCCGCAGCAGCAGGTTGGCAACGGCTTCGCGTTCAACAACATGCAAGATTACAGCCAGGGCCCACCAGGGCCGCCTTTCGTTCCTCAGAACTACGACAACCCCGGTATGGCCCAGTTCCAGGCGCAACCTGTCACCCAGCAGGACCAGGAAATGGTCTTCAATGACATGAATTCGTTGCCAGTTCAGCCCAAATGCCAAAATGAAGTCTCATCGGTACATGTCTCTGACAACTTGATCTCTATTGGACCCAATAATGTCATTGCAGATGCACCTACGACAATGAAATTCAGAGATACCCCACTTCAGACTCACTCCCACCCGGCCGCTGACGAACCATCAGAAGACGTGGCTGGATACTTTCCCAGCGCATACGAACTGACCGGGAAGTGGAACACGCTACCGGCGATCATGCGTACGCCTCCACAAATATTGCGGCAGCAAAACGGCGGTGATAAGAAGCAGAATGGCAACGATCCTGATTATGGAGAACCAGGACCGAGCAATGGCGCGAGTGGCGATGGTAGCGGCAATGAAAATGGATATGACAGCACTCTGTCAGTTGCAAAACGTAACCCGGACCAGTGTGGTCAAGCTCACAGCCGCGGCCCTAGCCAAGGTAGCTCTACAACTCACAAAAATGGCAGCACCCGGCCCAACGCACCACACACATGGCGCTCGCATACGCACAAAATCTCGGGAGACTTCAGTACTCTGAGGCGTAATGCGGGGCACCTAGATTTTCTCGGTTCCCCAGCCTTCCCAACATCCGCATCCGAGTATGCTGGTCTGAAGGCCGATTCGGTCGCAGATAAACAAATGCGTCTCAAGGCGCAACTGGAGGAAAAGAAGAGGACAAAGAAAGATGAGCAGCGGGTTGGGGAGGCAATGATGGGAAGGGCATTTTATGGATTTTCGGCTGTGTTAGGGGAGAAGGAGGACGTGTGGAGCGTTGATGGTAGCAGTGGATCCGGTTTCCCAAGCGTTGCGGAGATGAAGAGAGGGAAGGCTCTGGTAGTTGGTGAAGGTGGATCGCTGTCAGGTTCTCCAGGTCGTTTTTTCCCGAAGCCAAAAGGATTGGGGCCTAATGTCAAACAGGGGTATATGATGGCGGGCGAGCCGGGTTTGGTCTTGGCAAAAATGCCTCTTGAGGATTGGAGTGTGAAGAGCGTCCAAAAGGTGAAGACTTGGGAGAATGAGCAGGCATGGGGAGAGATTGTGGCAAAGGCCAGCAAGGAGGCTGCATTAAAAATTAACCAGATTCCGAAGAGTGATTCAGTGCGGCTTGTGGGACGTGGCTTGCTTGAGCGGTTGGTTTGAGATGGGCGATGGGATGGACTGCTTTGTTATGATTGCGCAAGTCATGGCAGAGTAATCCTTGGGCTTCGGATTGGACACCAAGATACGAAGCGTTGTTTCCGGTGGTCCAGATCTTCAATGCGCCTTTTGAGCGTTTGCGTTATCCCTTTCTATGTTTCCAGGCAAGGAGAGCGTTATATGTTGTCCGTTTTCTTCGTTCGTAGAGTAACGTCTCTCAGTCTTTCTGCGGGTGTATAGATAGTAGGATTTCTCAATCGAGGCCACCAATGAGAATTAATTTCGCAAACTCGTCCCAAGAGGAGGCAAGTGAGAGATGATGTGAGAGATGAAGCACGCGCAATACTGTGATGTGCTGCCAAACACGTGCCGGATAGGGTGTGTGTATCGGGATATCACTTGATAGGCGCGAGGCATATGCTGTGCGAGCTTACGAGTGCGTCAATGGTTCTCATGTGACGAAGCATGCAATATGCAAAGAGGGGAAAATGAGGCAAAGGCCAAGACCGGGGAAATAACGCATTATGAAAATGAGGATGTGAGGTGGTGTAGGTATGTAATATAGTATGATGTAGGACAGGTGCGACGGGCATGACAGGTATAAGAGACGTGAGAGGCTGAAAGGCTGAAAGACATGACGGGGACATGGTTGTTTAAGTTAGAGCACGAGAAACAGATATAGTTGAGAGAATACTTGTATGAAGATGTTGGTATGAAATGAATATAATTGGGGTATATACTTCAACAGTGAGGTGCAGAGATTGAAGGTTGAAATCCGAAGGCTAAAATGATGATTTGGGGATTATGTAGACGTGTTTGGTGGATTGGGGATGGAGGGATGGGGGAGAGAGAGATGAAGGGAAACAGGCGCTAGCCAAAAGAAGGCACGTCTTTGTCACGAGGTCACGAGACACAAAAATCTTTGGGTGGGATCCGTTGACCGGCGAAAATCGGAGCGCCTCCAATTAAGGCAGATACCCACAAACATGGGCCGTGGGGGGATTTTCGTGGGGGTTTTAGACGGGGGATACTCGTACTGTACTTGGTACTGTACTTGGTAGGTTCAAATTGGGGATTTGGACAAGGGTTTGGTTGGACTTGCTTGGGCTTGCTTGGACTTGGGGAAGGCCGCGAGTAGCCGGTAGAGATAGAAGAGAGGAGTAGAGGCGTATAGTAGAAGAGTAGAAGAGTAGAAGAGTAGAAGAGCAGAGGTGTAGAAGAGTAGAAGAGTAGAGTAGTCATAGTTTATATATATAATTTTAGGATTATGTGTGCAAGTAGAACGTACAGATAAACATACATAAACATACAAAGCAAACAAACCTACCCCTTGTTTTGTGGGCTACATGCACGTATGACAGCTGTAGAGAAAGCCCTCGTGATGAGAAAATTCACAGATGAGAGATGAGAGGTGAGCTATACGCTGGCAGTGTCTACGAGTTATACCCGTTATGAACACTTCATAAACAGCTCATAAAGAGTATATATAGACAACTCCCCTCAATCCCACCCTTTTTCAGTCTTTTTGTATACTCTCACGCTCTCTGTCATGCTTCTCTTCACTTAGTCAACACCGTGCATATTTTGGCTTTTTTGGTGTTTCCCAGTGTCAGCGCCCAAGACAACTTACCTCATCGCCCCTCACCCCCCTCGCCCCTTGGGTCTAGACACAGAGCCATACAAATAAGACACAGCCAGAGACACCAACATACAACACTGGGGCGGCAAAACATAGCACAACATTGTCCATCCATTGCCTCTGTTTGTTGTGTTTGTTGTTTATATATTGACGATTGTCCTCTGCAAATTCTCTCTCGGCACACAGCAGCACAATTCATATATCTGTTTCCGGCTCATTCATTATCTTTGCTGTCCTTGAGAAGGAAAAGGAAAGATAAGACCGACCCAGCCCGTCATTCACTGTCACAAGAGCACCAATCCCACCCACAATCTCGTGCCCCTCTTATCGACAAACCAAAACCCTTCTTCCCCAGATACTAATAGTACTCTTGTACTGTACTACTGTACTCTGTACTTATAAAGTCTGTCCCCCAGCAAAATACATTCTATAGGTTTCCCTCATTTGGCAATTCTCTTGTGGACTTGCAGTGGACTTGCAGTGGACTTCCAGTGGACTCGCACTCTAACCCACCCTTCTGTGTGGTCCGATAAACGAGCCAAGCCCGCCCGCTCACCCGCAATCCACCGACTTGGCCCCAGTACCCAGGTGCCGCCCTTCTGTTTCCTGCTTGCCCCCGGTTTGCCCCTCTATCACCGCTGCTCCAAAAGGGCCAATTTTGTCCACTGTCTCGTTGATCCCTACGAATTTTACTCAACCCAGCCCTCGTCATCGCTGCTCATACTCTTCAATCCCTCATTTCAACCAAATTATTCGGCGTTGAAAGCTGTTTTGTACGGCCATTACCCACACCCTCCAAAAAAAGTCATACCCCGCCAAAAACGTTACCCGCGTGCCTCGGGACTTGTCGAAACCCTCGAAACCCGCGAAACCCACTCTCAAAACAGCCGATTGACGCGGACTAGAGCTTCCTCCATGGTCTCGTAGGAATCTGCGACCCCTCATCCCCTTCAACCCCCACCCCCACAAACTACAACCGCAACGATGGTCCAGAAAGGGCTCAAGAAGACCAACGGGCTCGGTGTCCAGGTCGAGAACACCAAGATATGTGTCGTCATGGTTGGCCTGCCTGCCCGTGGCAAGAGTCTGATTGCCCAGAAGGGTAAGTTATATACGACTATGTCCAAATAGGTGAACACAGGGACTGACGGGTGATATTGCAGTTACACGATACCTCAAGTGGCTGTCGATCGAGGCAAAGGTCTTCAACGTCGGCACCTACCGCCGCACCGACACCCCGAAGCCAACTGCCGACTTCTTTGACACCAACAACCCGGCGGGCGAGAAGATGCGTCGTGCAGCAGCTGAGGCTGCTCTTAGAGACATGCTGAAGTGGTTCCGCGCCGGTGAGGGCACCATTGCCATCCTAGACGCCACCAACTCGACTCGCGTGCGCCGCCGTTGGATCTACGACGAGTGCACCAAGGAGGGTATCGATACGCTGTTTGTCGAGTCCCGCTGCGACGACGAGAGACTTATCATGGCCAATATCCTCGAGGTCAAGACCACATCGCCCGACTACAAGGGCACCGATCCTGAGGCGGCCGCGCTTGACTTCAGGAATCGCATCCGCAATTACGAGAAGGTATATGAGACTGTCGATGCGGATGGCGACGAGAAAGACCTCACGTACGTCAAGATTATGAATATTGGCGCCCAGGTTATCATCAACCAGATCCACGACTACCTCCAATCACGCATTGTATATTACCTGATGAACCTGCACATAAAACCACGGTCCATCTGGCTCTCACGTGTAAGTTTATTGGTCCCCAGTGCACTATGAGTCTAATAAAAAAAAATACAGCACGGCGAATCCATGTACAACCTCTCTGGCCAGATCGGTGGCGACGCCGAACTCTCCTCGCGAGGAAAGCAGTACGCCCTCAAACTCCCCGAGCTGGTCCGCCAGAGTGTAGGCGTAAGTCACCCAAAATCACAGTACACTGCTTTTCACAACTAACAGCTCTGCAGGACGGGCGGCCTCTCACAGTGTGGACGTCCACTCTGCGCCGCGCCATCTCCACAGGCGCCCACCTGCCTGCGAACTACAACCAGTTGCAATGGAAAGCACTTGATGAACTCGATGCCGGCGTCTGCGACGGTCTCACTTACGCCGAAATTAAGGAGCGCTACCCAGAGGACTTTGCTGCCCGTGATGACGACAAGTATAACTACCGCTACCGCGGCGGTGAGTCGTATCGCGACGTCGTCATCCGACTCGAGTCCATCATCATGGAGCTGGAACGATCGGAGGATATCCTGATCATCACGCATCAGGCGGTGCTAAGATGTATATATGCGTATTACAAAGAGAAGTCGCAGTCGGAGTCTCCGTGGATGGCTGTAAGTCTCCTTTTATAGTCTCGCAGGAAAAGACAAAATACTGATAGAAGCAGGTCCCCTTGCACACGCTCATTAAGCTCACGCCAAAAGCGTATGGCACGCACGAAGAGCGCACTGCTGCTGGCATCGATGCTGTGAGCACATGGCGCGGCAAGGGCTCGGTTGCAAAGCACGAGGACCCGGTCGGCGAGCCTACCTTCTGAGCGCCTTATTTAGAATTATATACCGCGCTGTGCACTTCCTAAGCATCCACAGCACCCGCACCAAGGAGAATTGCCGAGCGAGCTTCGACGCGGATGCTGAGCGCTCGGTAGCCGTGCGCGAGGGGAAGAGATGTACACGCGGAAGGGCATCTGTGCTATTTACCTGCTGTTAGCGAGGCGTTGGGTCGCATGGGAGGGTGGATTAGTAAAAATGGCTCGGGCTCGAGGGCTTGGGATGGCGTAGAGGAGACATGTTTTGTCACAGTGGGTGGCTGGGACCAGTCGGCCCCGACTGTATCATACGTAGCTGGAGAGAAGCAGCTGAAACTATATTTGTAGATGGTAGGGATACATATGTCTACTTTTGGGGATGACGTAAATATATGCTGTTGCAACAATCGTGTTTATCGTGATATGTATGGTGGTAAAGCTTGTGACCTTGGTGGTAATTTTTATTTGTTTTATCTCATTTTATATTACATGCCAGTAAAATATTATTCGAGCTGTAGGGTAATTACAACGCTTTGGGAAGTATATGCCATATTTCAATCGAATTTAATTCATCGCCCAAAGGAATTAAAGATGAATTACGTATCAAAACAATTGCAAGCCTCGTCGCACACTGTTAAGTCTTTAAAGCTTCACTCCTCTATAAATCGGCGTTTCCGTGACTCTGCACCCCCACACGTATTTACCCCACCATCACACAGCTTCAGCCTTACCACCCACATTGGCGCTTAATTAAGCTCTGCTACCAGCCCCCAGATCCATCATGTATCCCTGGTGCTATCGAGAATCATCGTAT
The DNA here is from genome assembly GCA_000750675.1 of Pseudogymnoascus sp. VKM F-3808. Classification (NCBI taxonomy): domain Eukaryota; kingdom Fungi; phylum Ascomycota; class Leotiomycetes; order Thelebolales; family Thelebolaceae; genus Pseudogymnoascus; species Pseudogymnoascus sp. VKM F-3808. The sequence continues at coordinate 61,485 of JPJR01000081.1, forward strand.
CTTCCTGCTACATGCATGCTGACTTGAGATAATGGCGTATGAACCGCAGTTTTCATTGCTGG
>JPJR01000082.1:0-22806 GCA_000750675.1 Pseudogymnoascus sp. VKM F-3808
CCCTCCGCCCCCTCCACACTGTAAGACCCCGCCTAGGATTCCCCTGCTTGGCCTCGCTACAGCCAAAACCCCGCAGTGGCACAGAACCATTCGCAGAGCCACAGCTTCGAGTCCTGCCCTCTGATGTCTGCGCCTGCCATGCCACCGAGTTCTTTGCGATGACAACGAGCCCTTTGACCTTCGATATTCTAGTCATTGGATCAGTCAACGAGCTGAACTGCGTTCCGCTTGACCCCCCTCTGTTGCGTGTTAAGGAGCGAGGGATGATGATCCCTGCTAAACCATGCATTTTCTTCCCCGGATTTGCACCTGTCAACTAACTCTTATTGCGGGGTTTTGTAGTAAGATGGTGCTAGAGTGCAACCATTACATTGTATATAGCGTGCTACGCATATTCCGGGCGAGCCGGAATACGATAGTCTTTTTGGCGATGACACACCTATTACTACCTATGGTCACCATATCACCTGGCGATGCTGTCGGTCGACTTTCGACCGAAACCCCCTTTTTGCGCGCTCGTGAGTAGTTTTCTCGGTCTATCTTGACTTCACAGGAACGGAATCTCGGTGCAAAGAACGAGGGTACTCAAAGGATGGACACGATAGAAAAGATGTAGGGATTCTATTTAAGAATGTAGGCTTAGGCGATGTGGGCTGGTGTTCGGGGGTCGATATTGCCTCAGCTGCACAAGCCAAGCTAAGACATTATGATCGGCTCTCTATCTTCTTTTCTCCTGGTTGCTGTGACGATCCAGGCAAACTTTACCACTGCGTTCGGCACGAATGATCAAGTGAACGCCAATATCGACTATGGGACCTTCCAAAATCCTTCTACACACGTTCGTCCGCGATTTCGGTACTGGCCGAATGATGCTTCGGTCAACTTAACCCAAGTGCAAGACGACATCAAGGAAGCTGGGAGGGTAGGTGCTGGCGGCGTTGAGCTCCTAGGATATTACTTCTATGGGAATACCCAGCTTTTTCCTGGGAATTATGACCGCCTCCAGTCTGACTGGACAATTTATGGATTTGGAAGCCCTGCATGGAGTGAGTTTTGGTGTATAGCTATTATTATGTGCGTTACTAACAAATTTCAGAGGAGCTACAGGACACTGTACTATCCACAGCCCAAGACGAAGGGCTAGTCGTCGACCTAGCTCTTGGTGCAAATCAAGGGGCAGGTGTTCCAGCTCCTTATGATTCCGATGGCCTGCTTTGGGACCTCACGTCATTTGAAGTTGCTGTGCCCATTGGAGGACGTTTTAATGATATTCTACCCGGCTGGGGCACCGGAGACCTGGTTTCTGCTTCAACTGCCTTGGTTTTAAATACTTCTACTACTGCGGATGGCGGAACCAACACCATGCTCTCAGAGAAGTCTCTTGCCGATATCACGCACTCAGTAGATGGCAAAGGACGAGTCAACCTAAAGTTTCCCTCTACACCACACGGCGTCGATTATCGTGTATTTGCACACTACCAGGTTCATAAACACTATGTGGAGGTGCAGGCGCAAGACAGTGTAGTGACAGACGTACCCCAGTCACCAATCGAGACCTATGAGCAAAATGGGTCTTGGGTTGTAGACCACTTCTCAGCTCTTGGGGCCCAAACCGTGATCGACTTCTGGGAAGGCCATCTGCTAGACGACTCAACGAAAAAACTCATTAAGCAGGTCGGTAACTACGTCTGGGAGGATAGCCAGGAATTTTACTTTTTTGAGAACACGTTCTGGACACCTAAAATGTCTGCGACCTTCTTGAAAAATAGAGGTTATAGTGTCAATAAGTATGTCCCCCTCCTAATAAATACGTTGACTACGTCCAAAACGGCATCGTTGTATGTTTTGGACAATGCGGACGGTGGGGAAAGCTACGTTACAGACTATCGCCAGACCGTGAGTTGCAACCTTTGTTCGCATATGGTCAGGTTATTAACTTCGACCAGCTTACCGAGTTAAATAGACTATATCTACAAACTCTTTCCAACTGGGCGAATCGTGCTTTAGGAGTCCAGTTTTCGTCCCAGGTTGGCTACAACCTACCAATGGACATGATGGCCAACATCCCATATGTCAATGGCCCAGAGACTGAAACCTTGGCTTTTTTTGGCAGCATCGACGGCTATAGGCAATTTGCAGGAGCAGCAAACCTTGCCGGCAAGCGTATAATATCTAGCGAGTCTGGTGCCGAGTTCAACCGGGTCTATACACAGACTGTCGCAGATATATTGTGGAATTTCAAACGGTCTGTTGCGGGTTCTATCAACCAATTCATTATCCACGGCCTACCGTACTCTGGCAATTATGGGAATACTACCTGGCCGGGCTTTACTAGCTTTGATTATACATTTTCTGACATGCATGGGCGCCACCAACCTGCCTGGGATTTTTACTCGGACTTCATAGACTGGACTTCACGCACGCAGTGGTTTGCACAGACCGGAGTTCCAAAGATGGACGTGGCATTTTATATCAAGTCGGTGGACTACCGATCATATTCGAACAAATACAACTCTGATGATCTTGTAAAAGCTGGTGCGTAAATACTCGAAGTTAGAAACTCAACTGACCTTTATAGGCTATTCGTATGAATATCTTAGCCCAGACAATTTCGCGCTCCCAGAAGCATACGTGTTAAAGGGGATTTTTGCTCCGAAACGACAAGCTTTTAAGGCATTGATTGTTGGGGCCGACGAGGCTATGACAGGACTCGGAGTGGCGAAGCTCTTCCAATACGCTCTAGGTGGCCTTCCTATAATATTCTACGGTGGCTTCCCTTCTAAATTCGAAGGCATCAAGCCGCTAGCTCTGGTCGCATCTCGTGCTATACTAGCCAGTTTGAAGTTGTTTCCCAATGTCCATATTACAAAATCTGGTCAGGGTCTTGCTGATGTTTTGGCATCGATAAACGTTGTCCCACGAACAGCGCTAAGTTCGAATGGGACGTGGTATACCTATTGGCGCGAGGACTCTTTGACGGACTATGTTTATGTGTACAATGATGCCGCGGAAGATATGCCATATGGACCGGCAATTTCGACAGGACACATCACCTTTGAAAGCACGGGTATTCCATATACTTATGATGCTTGGACCGGAGACATCACACCAATTGTTTCATATGAGCAGACAAAATCGCATACTACAGTTTACCTTGAACTTGCGCCTGATCAGACGACAATAATCGCCTTTAGGCGCTCTGGCTCTCGACCCTTTTATGTGCGCAAACTGCCCGCTTCTACCCTTGGCACTGCCTCGTCTTCATCTTCAGTTTCGATTTTTAGCGCCGCTGGTGACGATACTCAAGTTACGCTTTCAAACGGCACAGACGTCAAACTACCAGCCGTACCCAGTCAGCCATTCGTACTATCCAACTGGTCCCTCACCGTCGAATCCTGGACCTCCCCGTCCGATCCTTACGATCTCGGGCCCGTCGCTACGCGCACTAATCTCTCTACTATCACAAACATCGACGAACTTGTTCCATGGCACAGCATATCTGCCTCCCTTGCTAACGTATCTGGCCGAGGCTACTACACCACCCATTTCCAGTGGCCCCCCTCCAACATTCCAACCACAGAAGCAAAATCCTCTGTCCATGGCGCCTATATTGACCTTGGCCCTATCTACCATACCGTCCGCGTCACCATCAATGGCCACGTCCTCCCACCGCTCGACATCAACTGGGCACACGCGGATATCACAAAGTACCTGGCCAATGGACCAAACTCGGTGGAGGTTGTGGTCAGCACTCCTCTTGGAAATGCACTGCGCGTGATCTGGGACTCGATCAAGACGGCTGGCAAGACAGCTGGGTCGCAAGTTCCGGAGCCGCCGGCGCTGCATGACTATGGGTTGGTGGCGCCGGTGAAGATTGTGCCGTTCAGAGAGCATAAGCTAGCTCAGTAATAAAGGCATAGCTAACACACTAGGCTATTTATATTGGTCTGTTTCGCGTATGACGACTTAGGTAGATAGATATGCAAAGAATCCATTTACAACTGAAAGCTACAGAACTCCTAAGTGCGGAGCTGAAGAGCTGCCCCAACGGGCCAGACCTGGCGTGTCTAGTTTGTATATTGCTGCTTGTGCAGGATGTCTGCTCTGGGGACTGTGTCGAATTCGAAAAACATCTCAAAGCTGCGAGCGAATTTATAAAGCTACATAGCTCCGACAGTATAGAGTGAGGCTTCATTGAAAAGGGTATAGCATGGTAATCAGCTTTGCCGTATCTACAAAGCTTTAAAAACTCACAGAGATCAGACTTGACATTATGGGCGCGACTACAAGCTTAAGAATGCCGCATTGATCCCCCGAAGTCTAATTTTACAACTTCTACTCATTCATCTCCCTTGCGTGTATCCTACACCTTACGTGAATCCTACATATCACTAAAAAATAATCAATACTACGTTTTATGCCACAATAGCTACAGGGCGATTGTCTACGAGACAAGGGAAGTGGGGCATGAGGAGTTTTGGATATCAAGAGCGACTCAGCACAATAGCAGGGCCAGGGTAGGAGTCCCAAAACCAAGGGCATAGTGTCCCAATAATCATAATATAGCTAGGAACGTAAATCAAACGCAGGAGCCACTTGTTGTCATTATTAGCAAAATAAGACAATATTCTAGAAGCAGCTACAAAGAAAATCTTAACTTCGAGACTCCCAATAAGCAAGATACACAACCACATTGTACGTAGAGTTATGATATCTCTTCCTAGAAATACGCCTCATTAGGCTTCGCAATCTTGACAAAGTTGATCTCATTAAAACTCCTCGATGATCATAGGGTTGACCCATGGAGTTATCTTCATGGCCTTGAGCTGAGCAATAGAATGCACAACAGTCGGAGAATTCGGTCGCCGAGCAAAGCAAGCACCTAGGGCTTTAGTAGTGGGCAGATAAGTCCCCATGACCGTAAGCTGGTGGCTCATACAAGTTGCATCAAAGCCTCGCGCCGCCAAAGCCTTTGTCTTATCATACGTATAGACAACTCCCAGCTGAGCAAAGAGCTCCGCGGGCGAACTCTTGGAGTAGGTATCTGGCACGCAGGTATCTTGGAGAGGCGCTGCTAGGAAATCGGCATTGGTGTGGAAGTTCTGATCAACACTATGGTAATTCTCGTGCAAGAAAACTGTCTGGGTGGAGGGCCCCCAGACACCGAATTGGTCGTCGTTCGAGCCGCCATGTTTCTTGATGCTGCCGTCGGCCTCCGTACCATCTAGAGCGAATACGTGGCGCGCGTAGCTGCGGATGCCGGGGGGATTTTGCCCGAATTGCTTCACAAGATTGTCTGTGCTGATCTGGGCGTCTGAACAACGGCACAGTGTCCATGGGTATTGAGGGCAATCACTGTATGTAACATTGTAGACTTCGATTTTGTCAGGTGCACAAGAGGCAATTGTTTGTTTTGACCGGAGAGCGCTGGCCTAAAACAGGATTAGCAAATCTCCGAGCCATGGAACAAATCTCAGGAGGGGTGCGAACCATATTCCAACACCACTCAGGGAAGATTCCTGCATCCCATTTGGTTACGGCTGTGGCTGCAACGGCTGGTAAAGGAAATTCTTCAAGAGCAGACAAGCTTAATGGGTCTGGGAAAAGCACGCTCCTAGTTCAATACCATCAGTTAAGTACTGCAAACATTGGAGGTTGAACTAACTGGTGACGTTCCCTGATGGATTCAACCTTCTTTGAGCATCCTACAGCCTTATTAAATGCATCACTTGCGTGCGATTTAATGTATGCAATTTGGTTGCTCATACAACTAGTCGCGACTGGAAATGGGCCAATTATCGCTTCGTATGCTATAACAACGGCAGCACGACTTGCAGCAGTGTTAAAATCGCCTTTTGATACATCGCCAGATGAATCATTATCTGCGACACAGGTATCTTTGTTGACAGCGTCCATCCATCCAGCCGGGTCGTTTTTTTTGATATCGGCGGAGATAGTTTTGGAGAAGGGGATCCACTGGATCAACGCCGGCGCGTGTTCCACTATAACTGACTGAATGGAGATTATTTCTAGTAGATCTATCGCCCGAATGATAGATGAGATCGGAGATAGAGGAGCGTATATAGACTGGTAGGCTGCCTAACATTTTAAAGATATCCTCTTTACTTTGTACACCTCTAGAACAGTAGCCAACAATCCAAGAAGCAGTCGCGCACTGTGTTCATTAGCACCACCGGACAGAGATTACTTTAGAAAGAAAAGCAGCTTACATCCGCGTATTTCACATTCCAGGCACTGAAAGTTCCGTTGCTTCCCTTGCAGTAGTATTCACTGGTGGGTTGATTCAAAGATGCATCCCATTCCGCTGCAAGTGGTAGAGACACAACTAGGTGCACGTGTAAGCCAGAGTTTTAAGATTTTGCCAGGTGAAATACTGACAATCGTCCCCGTTCCATGGTTGAAGGGTGTATGTTGGTGACGCTGGCAAGCCCTTCAAGAATACATCGTTATAGTTAAATAGAACATTGCTCACTAACGCCGTCCAGGCGGCGTCTGCCATTGGGGCCAAAGCGAGGAAGATAGCCCATGATTTCATAATAGCAACAAATACCGAGAAATCGGAAAACTAAGAGCCAAAGCTATTGAGTGACTGAAAAAGAATGAGCCACGAATGGATCTTGTTCTTCCATCATTTGCTCGGGATCATCGATGTTTTATACGAATACAGTACGGCGCCACAAGGGTTCGTACAGGTCTGTGCCTTTACTATACAAGAAAGACACGCATTTACTGCAATCTCAGCCGTACTGTAAACTAGAAAGGCGCCCTAGGTGCTGGCGTGTGTGGAAATTTTGGGGCTCCATTGGGTGTTGCAATTATAATGCATGGCCAGCTCGGATAGGAAATATGAGTAGTGAGAACGCCACCGTTTTCACCAACTGGGCTGTAATCTTGCAGTACGCCGACAGATATTTACACAGGTCTGTGGTTAAATTGCAGTACGTTTGTACGTAAAAAGCACAGGCCCGTATGAGTATTTGCGTCGTGGTACTGTAGTCTCATCGGCAGTCCTACTATAGTAGGTATAGAAAGGCTATAACATGGGAGCCTGTAGTGACATTATATTTATAATCCTAATTTATAAGTAAAGATTTTAATGCACTGTATACTGTAACTATAGCGCTATTATAGCTTACTCCACTGCTAAATCTACTTCTTCCTTGCATAGATTCCTGCGATGCCCACTGCATCATATATCCAACTTCAGCTAGACATACACTGTATCTTAACGTTGCTTGCTGTCCATCTCACCGAAAATTGGGAGGAATCAAGTAACTGAGTCTAATCCTCTGAAGCGAACATACAAGGACTAGCCAGTAATAACAGTCTTTGTGTCAGCAATAGTTAACGGTGAGCTTACATGCATGTTAGAGTAATGTCGGATTTAGTGAAAGACGTTCGAAAAGGGGCTGGCTTTCATTTAGTTGCCTATTACATGGCGAATTAAGCCATTGGCTGGCTTACCCGAGCGGCTAATACAGTGTATCGGCTGGCGAAGTTGGACACCGGGGTTGGTTGACCTGGAGAGCGCTACAACATCTGTCAACCCGAGCTCAATTTTCTGGGTCCCCGGGCACCGCAAGAGCGCTGCCAAGAGTGTGCTGACGTGAGCACTAGTTGCAGCATACGAAAGTAACCTCACATGGTATGTAAGAAAGGATTTCCCTACGAAACCCCTCATGTTCCTCAAAATACCTTTTGCTGATATTCCTCTTGATTCAACGTATCCCCGGTACTATTAAGCAGAAAATGGCTATTTCATCATCGCGATCTCAATTATTGCCTAACCTAGCCGGCTTTGTCGGCGCTATCCCTTTTTTTATTGGCATTAGTGGGCTTCTTAAACCCAGCGACTTACTTGCCTCCGCCGGCTTCCCAGCACCGACAACGCTGGAGGCACAGAAGATTGCCGACGCCATAACTCGCCTCTATGCTGTGCGCAACACAGTAATCGGACTTATTAGTTCAGCAATCTGGTATAGAGGAGATCGCAAGCTCCTTGGCTGGGCAATGATTATTATGAGCATCTCCCCAGTTGTCGACGCGCTTATAAGCCTAGATCTGATAGGGGGAGGCATGTGGAATCATCTGCCAATCGTGCCAATTACAGTTGGGCTTGGAGCTGGATTGCTGGGTTGGTTAGGATAGTCTTACGCTATCGACGTTATTATCTTCAGCTTGACACATATACGACGAACTCATATACCTTCTATGATTGTCTCAACTATCATTAGACACAAATGGGAAATTTTATAGCGGTCGCTGGCCAGGTTCAGCTGGAAGGACCTTACTCTTTAGGTAGCAAGAAAAGGCAGTCTATGCGGCGGCGGATGTGAAAAGAGAGGCTGAGGTCCAGGGGCGAGCAGACGAGATGATCAGAATCGATAAGGACGCGAAAGAAGATGAAGAAATGAGAGAATTATTGGAGTAGCTGCCTACGTTTCGGTGTTCTGATACGTAAGCTCTATGAATTTTTTTTTTTCTTCAGATATATACTCTAGAATTTATACGTTTACTGGGCTATTTGTTTGAGAGTTTGCCTTGAGAACGAGGTTCCCGGTTTGCTTGCTGTTCATACTTCAATTATTATTCTCCTTTTACTTTCTTCTCACTTTCAACCTCGCCTGCTTTCAATCCCTCACACTATCTCACCTCCTCCCTCATCAAACTTTTCCTGCTTTCATTTTGTAACACCCTTCCTCCTTTATTCCATCACACTCTCCAAAGTTTAACCTTTTGGCCTTCGAATTCCATTGGCAAAATGTTCACTTTCATTCACTCTTATCGTGATGCTTATTTGCAGAGAAGCTCTTGGCTAACCTGGTTTTACAAGTTAGTCTATAAATCTTCTCTTAAGTTAGTTAGAATTTTAGTTTGCTACTTACTACGTCATAAGTGCAGCATTTGGCCTCCGCGGCCGATTTAGAGCATATCTGCTTCAAATCATTAAAATCGCGGGGTACCTCATCGGCTGTATGACATTAGTATAGCCCGAAGTATTCTCAAACTACAGCATAAATCTCCGTGGAATTGGGACGGGGGTTGACTTACGTGCATTGCACCCAAGGTCAGCAACGCCCAAGACGTCAATACTGCAGCACTGGGGTTGGCCGTAGAGAAGATCGCCGCAAACAACATCGCGGGCGACGTTGTTCGCGGGGGCAGCTATAATAGCAGTGAAGAGAGCAGCAAAGACAAAGAAGTGCATGTTGACTGGTTTAGATTCCTTCAAGTAAGAAGAAATAAAAATGCGAGCTTAAAAAGTGTGGCAGACTATTCACCTTGCGTGAGCGGATGACAAGACAAGAGTAAATTGGGAAGACCAGATATCAAGAACTCTTTATGCTTGAGTTTAAACTAGTAAGTCAGAAGAGGAGAAGCATTATTATGATCACAAGATATAGAGTCTTACATTTATGAGGTGTAGTGGAGGTGTTATTTGTTTTTTCTCATTTTATACTTCCCAAAACTTTATAGGTTTTAGGTTGATCGCTATGGAGGGTTCAGCTTCAGCCTTTTGCTTTACTAATAATCAAAGAACCCCAAACTTCTAGGAATTCAATTGGATACCAATATATCTAAATAGGCTATAGGACCAAGCGTAATGCCCAGGATGTGTACTATTGACTTTTTGTGAGACAAGAATCCCCTATCCAAGTAACCCAGCTGAGCTAGCGCATTATGGGCGCCATGTCTACCATATCATTGCCAGATCTGGATGACAAAAACAGCACAATGAAACATATACCTCAGCTGTTCATTGTAACCTGAAGTGTAAGAGATTATACGATTTTGGTTAGAAGAATAGTTTTGACGAGGTTTACACCGTTGAAGCAGGCTACTATTATACTCGTGGTGTGTTGACACAAATGAGTATCCAGCCCCTGAGCCTCGACCTAGATTCTACCAACGCAACATCACCCACCACAATCACACAGCACAAATCACACATCATCGCACCAAGAGAAAACCAATATCCGAACCAAATCTTCGTAGATATTTACGTAAAGCTCATAAGCTCATAAACTACGTACCAGCAAGCTGGACCATATCTTTATCCCCCACCCCCACAAAAACAAAACGCCATTTCCATGCCCACACACTTTAGAATTCTTATCATCCCGCTCTATTTCGCAACCGCGGCACTTAGTACCTGCGTCCTGAAGAAGCCACCCTTGGTCCTCTCAATGACCTGCTGATACACGCTGCTCGGCGGGTGGTTCATGACGACCGTGCCCTCCTTGTAATCGATCTTTGCATCAACGCGAGTATCGCGGATGAGGTTGACGATCCACTTCTCGCCCTCGTCCTGGTTGAGGCCCAGACGCGCCGAGAGATCCTTGATATCGATGCGCTGGTGAATCTTGCAGTAGCTCTCGGAGATGAGGTGGCGTGCCGCCTCGACGAACGCGTCCGATGTAGCGACGAGGAAGAAGTCCCCGCGCAGCACCTCCTCCGCCTCAATCAGCTTGCGCTGCGCCTCCTCAAAGTCAAAGTCCACGTACAGCGCCTTGATGAAGTCGGTCACCGGGTCGCTGTACTCGTACGTCTCCTGCTTGACGATGCGGATGATGTCCTTGAGCTGCTTCTGGTACTGGCCGGTGTTGCGCGTGCGGCTGCGGTTGGTGATGACCGCCGCGGCGAGGTAGCGCAGAACCCATGGGCATGCAGTCTGGATGGTGTTGATGAAGGGAGCCGAGAAGAAGAGGTCGCAGATGGTGTCGCGCGCGGGCTCGTAGTTGAAGAAGGGGAAGAGCGCCCAGTGGATCAACCACGCGCGGTGGTTGAGCTGCGCGAGCGGGTTGGCGAACAGCTTGGTGTCGATGGCCTCCTTGACCTTCTGCACCTCCTCCATCGCGGACTCCCAGTTGGTTGTCAGGATCTCGGACGCGAGCTTTCCCCAGGTGGCGGCGGAGACCTTAGCCTCGTCGGTGGAGAGGACACGGAACTGGTAGAGCAGCTCGGCGGCGGCACCGTAGTTACCGCAGCTGTACTGGAAGTTACCGAAATCGTAAAGCACGTCGACCATCTCGGGGGTGACCTATTTCCCACGCGTCAGTAAACTAGTCCAAAAATATGTCCCGCGACGGAAAAAATGTTCGTGGGGCCAAAACATACCTCATGCTCCTTCTTCAGGTACTCCAAGTTAGCAACCTTATCCGCCCTCAAGTTCGTAATAACATCCTCCCTGCCCAACAAATCCGTAATCGCCGCCGACTCCTGCTCAAACTGATCCAGCCTCTCCAAGACCGCCTGCCTCTTCGCGCCAAACTCCTTCGGCGGCTCCGCAACATCGTTGATCTCGGTGTACAAGCTCGCCACGTAGTCGGTCATGTTCGTCGTCTTGAGCAACTCGTACTTGGCCTTCGTAATCTCCTGGCTATCCTCCTCATCCTCCTGCTGCTCAGCGACAAACTGGAGCAGGGGGAAAATTAAGTGTCGATCCAGGTGCGTGATCAGCTTCGGCAGCAGGTTGTTCTCCTCGCTGATTTGCTCCGGTGTCTTCGCTGGCGCCGGGGCGCTCGCTGTGTCCGCCATGATTGCGGTTTTTGCGAGTTTTCTGACGAGGTGGTGGTGGTGGTTGAACCTTGGCCGGGGGGAGGTGTCGTCGTGCGTGGGGTGAAGGTGGATGGGAAAGATTGTGTGCGCCAAGACTTTGCGGATTAAGCGTGGTCCCGAAAATATCGCGCTAGGCTTTTTCGGGCGCAGCGTCGCGAAAGTCGACTACGGAAAGTTGAGCGAGAGAGCTTAAGATAGAGCGAGAAGGGTGAATAACGCAGCAACAGTCACTCATTAACTTTTAAACGTCGCAATGGCACTCGCTTCCCTTCGCCCAGTGGCATACATGTCGTTCCTCCGCCCCCTCGCCCTCCCCCGCGCCGCAACCCTGAGTCGATTCCTCTCCACCAGCCCTGCCGTGCAATCCACGACCGAAGCCAGCACGACCACCAGCAGCACCTCCTCGCCCGCCGCCTCCTCCCAGAGCCTCGAGTACCGCGTCTCGCGCACGCCGTCGGCCCAGCTCCCCATCTACCTGCTCGCCAAGCGCGGTGGCAACCTGAAGCAGACGAGGGTGAAGAAGATTGAGGGGAATATTGCGCAGTTGAGGGAGGATCTGAAGGTTGCGTTGGGGATTGAGGAGGATAGGGAGATTCAGGTGAATCATTTGACGAGGCATATTATTGTTAAGGTGTGTTTGAATTCTGGTGGTTGCTTTCTTTCCCATGGGAGGGTAGTGAGCGAAGGCTGGCTTGAATTGGGGGTGGTTTGGAATATGGCTGACTTTTTGAATAGGGACACCGCAAACCAGAGGTTGCCAAGTTTTTGGAAGAGCACAAGTTTTAGAAAAGGGCAGAGCGAGGAAGGAGGGAACGAAGGAGTGGGAGGAAGAAGAACTGTATTAGAAAAATGGAGTGTATATTATAAGGGCATCACAGGCAGTTTACCAGCGGAGATATGTATAAAAAGACGAGGGAAACCAATATGAGCGTTTAATCGATCACACAAGGAAGCAAGTCCCATTGTTCTCATTGAATTGGCATCAACGATGTTTATGCTTGTGATGCCTTCCACTTCCAGGAGTGGGCTGGTTTTCCTTCCTCAAGAGGAGTCTCGCTCAAACCGTTAACTGAGGGAATTGTGCCACCACCGAGAAGTCTTGTTCCTTGTGAGATCAGTCTAAACTAACTTATTCCACAGACATCGGCGCTTCAGCTGTCCCCAACAATGGCCAAACCACTGACGCTGGGGCAAACAGAAAGACCAGATCGTACCAGACATAGCAAGGGACGAGGCGATTCGTGACGGGAACGAGAAGGAGGCCGAGATGATGTCAGCATCTCACGAGCTCAAATCGCAGTACTTGAGGATTCTACTTCGAGCTGGATGAATCAGAGAAAGTGAAGTCGGACAAACTCACAAAAAAAGTGCCTTGCAATAAACAGGGGAGAGATCTATGTATGATATTGATGGGAGAGATCCATCAAAACTTATTTAATCATTGCTGACATGGTCAAACTACGGCTCGGAGTGAGCAAGTTCAAGGAGAGCATTCCGTACGATGCGTGTGAGGCCCTATTTCCGTATGCCTCGGTGGCAAAAGGGGTACAAACATGCCAACCATGACGATGATCGTCCTCATACAGCAAGCATGTCAACAACAGCAAGCCAAGAGCTGACAAGATATCACCGACAACAGCACTCTACCGGTGACAAGACACTCCTCCCCCCCTTCACCACCAACCCAACCAAGCCATCCCCCTATCACCGCAGAAGCCATACAACCCACATATTCCCACTCGACCGGGCAAGGACCGTGTCGTTACATCTGTCTCCACCTCGCTCGTCGTCAAGGGGATGAACTAGAGAGCGGGGGCGGGACTTACTTTTATACCTTCATTACAACCTTCCGGGGGTTCGTGCTGTGGGATCTGGGCTGGTAAGTCGTTCATAAGTTTCATACACTTCAAATCACCAGTTACTCCAAGAAAGCAGGCAAGTTCCCAATTCCCAAGCTCTCCTCAAACTTCCCCACCCCAGGTCAGTTGCGGGTGCCAGCGGCACCCACTCATCCAGGCATAGCATATATAATCCCCGTGGGCTGCGAGAAATAAACATTATTCATCTTGTGTAAGAATATCCGCAAGTCATTATCCGAGGCGTATATAGCTGCTAAGAAGGACGCGGAGGAGACACAAGACCCGTTGACGGACGTGTGCGGTGCTAGTGTGACTCTCTGTAGTCAGGGGGTGAGGTAGTGTGAGAAGGGTGGACTGACAACAACATTCAAGAGGTGAGAAGATGGAACTGACAACAGCATTCTCGGTGACAACAATAACCCATCACCAATTCTATCACCAATACTGCCAACAAGACCATTAACGGCACAACCGACTACAGCACCGGCGGCAGCAGCATCACCACGCAGCAAGACAATCCACTTGTGCCCAGACCACCAGGCAAGGACCGCACATCCGCTTGAAACCTGTGTCTCCTTGCCGACAACCAATCAAGAGGGTCGGAGGGGACCCTTTTTATACCCTCTCCATGGCTGGCCTGAGTCCGGTGAGATTTGAGAAATGCAACAGCACTCGCCGAGTATTGAAACAGCATCTCAAGGACAATCGCAAGCACAAACACAGTCACCATAGCCTCTACACAGCATCATGTATAAACATCAAATCCCCCATTCATTCAACTAACCAGACCTATTTACAATTTCCTTTACTATATCACGCCTCCCCTCCCTTCCTTCCCCCTTCCTTGTTCCCAGTCTAGTACGTTATTCTCCATCATTATTTCAAACCCTCGCACCAGCATTCCCATCCCTCACATCCTCAAAAGCTCAACATCGCAAAAAACACATCAAAAATATTTCAATTATCGCTCCGCCAGAGATAAGTAAAGTAAAGCTAAACAAAAACAACGCCATACCCATACAAGGGTAATAAGTCCCCAGAGGTGATGATTTCATGCGTCTATGTAAGAGGAAAACAAGCACCGATATGTATTTCAAGTCACAAGTTCAAAACCCTCCCCCTCCCACACTCCCCTCACAATTACCCCCACACCCTAGACCACAGCTCTTACATATCCAACCCAGCATACTCGCACAACCTCCTAATCACCTCCCCCCTCGGCTGACTCGGCGGCTTCAACATCAACGCCCCAAGGAGATTCTCCTGCCTAATCATTCCATCGCCCGGTAACCTCGCCCCTTCCTCCCCAGGAGCGGCCTCAGGGTCCCTCGCCTTCTCAAACAGACGTTTCAGGACCGTGATGCCACTAAGCGTGATATGCAACAACGCCTCATCATCTGCATTCCTCGCCGCCACCGGCACCCCGCGCGTAACAGCCACGGTGGGCGGTTCAGTCGATAATACAGTAATAAGCCGCAGCAGACTCTGCGCAAAGCCATCTTCACTCGTAAGCCACGACCGTGCAATCGGCACCTCATGACCAGGCACCAAGCCCGAAATAATCTCCGCAGCCAGCATCCCCTGCATCAAATGCGGCTTCCTCGCGTCCACCGTCGCCATCATCCCCGCACGGGTCGAATCATGCTTGTGCCCGGGAATAGGCGAGATAGCCAGCGCGAACGATTTCGTAAGCAGCTCATACGGCGGGGAGGACGTGACGTCCGACGCGAAGATCTTCTTGTAGAATGTGCGATTCGGCTCGTCGCGCGCGAGCAGCTTGGCCCAGCTGTCGACGGCGGGGGCGAGGTAGCGGTGGATGGCTGGGTCGTAGGGGGAGAATATGACCTTGTCTGAGCCGGGGTTTACCGGTGGTGGGCAGGGCGCGAAGGCGAGAAGGAAGTGGAGGAGGCAGAGGGCTTGTTCTTTGCCGGGGATCTCGACCGCCTGCGCGAGATTGGAGAAGAAGATGATGAGGTCCTTCATCAGATCTAGCGTGTTGGAGTGGGTGCGGAGGAGCATGTTGCGTGTTCCGAGGTAGCGGACAACGGTGCATAGGAATGTTATGACGAGCTTGTCGGCAAGCAAGGGGTGGTTGGTCTCGTAGAAGGATAAGTTCCGCAGGATGGTGGTGATGCAGATTAAGCGCTCCACAGAACGATCCAATTCATACTCCACGGTTCCGAACAGAGGGATATCTTGTAATCCCTCTCGCTCAAGTCGGCAGCCGCGCGCAACATCTTCATATGAGCTAATGAGCATCACATCAGACACCTCGGCGGCATTCTCTGCAAGTAACTCGACTTGTTCCTCTGCACAGTCGACGATACTCTCGACAAGATCTCCACAGGCCCTCAGGTCAAGTTGAACCCTCGGCTCCACCGAGACAGTGACGAGCGTATCCAGAGCCAGACGCACTTCAGAGTGGATTCCAGACTGCAAACTCATCGTCAAAGCATGAATGTCAATAACACCAAGTTCCGGGACACTAGGCACATTCGGCCTCAAGTTGACCAAATCAATGCACAGATTTTCCAAAGCCTCAGGATTTACACCTCCCCAAGTCGTCAGTGGGCGCGACCTTGGCTCATACGCCGACGATATCTGCTTCTTCTCTTCGATTTGGTTCTCGTGAGTAGACTGCAGCGTCATGCTGCCAGGTTTGCTCAGTGGCGTTGGAGACGATACCGCAAAAGGTGCACCGTTTTGCATCGGCGTGCCCTCATTGCTCCGCGACATGGCGCGAACGTGTGCCTGCGCGTTTTGCTGCGCTTGGTTCGGCATCTGCGGTGTCGAGAACCCATTTGCAACCACTTGCTGTCCAGGCTGAGGCATCTGTTTAACGGGGGTGCTGAGGGGTTGCTGCTGCATTCCAATAGGCGGCGACTGTTGGCCCATATGTTGCTGCTGCTGCTGAGCCTGTCGGTTCATGAATTGCTGTTGCAGTTGTTGATGCTGCTGTTGTTGAGCCATCTGATTCTGCATGCTAACCTGCTTCGTCGGAGACATTTGGGGCTGACCAGCCATGTTCGCATTTTGCTGCTGCATCATAGCCTTTTGGCGCTGTTGGGATGCAAACGCATCTTCAAACATCATGAGATTCCGCTCATAATGCCCCTTGATCTGCGCTGGCGCGCTTGGCATTTGCATCGGATTGAACTGGAGAGTTTGGGCTACCTGCGGCCACAAACCCTGCTGGTGAACCTTTCTGTATCCTCCGTACTTGGTGACGGCCATATATAGCATGACAAGATTGATAGTTCTATCGCCAACAATCGGATTCACGTCGAGAGGCTGGCCCTTCGATTGCATGAACTGCGAAAGATTTCGCATGAACTGCTCTGGGTTATTCGGCCGCGGCACGGCCGTCTGTTGTGGTCTCATGCCTTGAGGGAACTGGCCATTAGGGCCACCAGGCATTTGCGGTTTCGCCATCGCGTTCGGGTTCTGTGGCATACCCTGCATCCGCGACGCCTGCTGCGCGTTCATCAGACCTCGCGAATTGAGCTGCTGCTGCAATTGCATCTGGTATATCATTTTATTCTGCTCCATCTGCTGAGCCTGTTGTGGTTGTTGGGGCTGTTGTTGATACATTTGTGGCGGTTGCATCTGTGGTTGTTGATGCATCTGTTGCATTTGGGGTGTCTGCATTGCCCCTTGCTGTGGTGGAGGGGCGTTCCTGCCTTGCGGCGGCGTGAACGGCTGATTAAAACCTGGAGCGAAGCCAGGGTTCTGCGCGTATTGCGCCTGTGCTTGGGGAGTTTCGACGCGATTCGTGTGATCCGAGTGTGATGGAGAAGGCGCGAACTGTTGCACGGCAGGGGAGAAGGGGTGTGGAGACGCGGTAGATACCCTTTGAGGGACAGCACCAGGCCGAAGCTGATTCCCCATCACGGGTGATGGACTAGCATCGGCTGAGCCATTGTGTTGGAGGTGTGCGTATGGCGTTGGCTGAGGCGCATGTTGAGCCGCCTCCCTAGGGTTTCCGTTGAACCCAGGGTAGGCCTGTTGCTGTGGTGTTTGCGACCGCGACGCCGGGAGCATGCCGGGAGCCTGACGCGGCGATGTCCCCAGGCTGTCTTCCCTCGGGCGCGGTCGTTTTGATGGCACTACAGGATTCGTTTGATAGACGGGGCTGTTGAAGGATGGGGAGGCATTTCGCATGCCGCCATTCTGCATTCGCTGGATCTGTTGATTCTGGAACTGCGACGGGTCGACAAAGTTGCCCGTGGGAGTGCCCATGAACGCGCTGGGGTCGAGCATGTTCGCGCCCATGTTAGGGTCGTTGAGGTGGTTGAAGGCCGCGCCATTGTGATTGTGGACGGCAGCGGCGTCGTTCATCCAGGAGCTCATATTCGTGACGCCGGATGGCTACCCATCTGCGAAGGGGGACGCTGTCAGCAATTGATCGCAAGACATAGGCATGAGTCCATTGAGCCTATGCGAAACCAAAAATAGATGGGAAGGGTTGTTGTGGTTGGTGTCGCGATGAAAGTAACGCGACGCGGTAGTTTTGAGTGTCAGCCAGCGCCTGGCTCCGGGTTCAGCAAGATTGGGTGCCGCGCACACGAATAATGCAGAACAACAGACAACCACGACTGAAAAGACAGACTCTAGGGGCCAAATGTCACGAGACAATTGGAAAAGATTGTATGGAACGATGGAAAAAGGGAAGATGGAGGGTCTTACCTAAGGCAGGCGCGTGTTGTTCGGTGGTTTACAGTGGACTTGGGAGCTTCCAGGTTGTTCTGTTCCTCCGGTCGATTGCGAAGGTGCGACTAGTTACAGAGTAGCCCCGCTTACCCGGATTGGGGATGGTTGGGAAATAGGCGAAAATTTGGGATGAATGGGAGAGCGAGGAGTTGGTACTCGTGACTGGCTGTGACCTTTTCCTACAAAAAGCACAATTAGCCATCATCAAAAAGAATATAAAAACAATTTAAAGAATAGTGACAGTATAAACAATAAGAATAAACAATAAATAGAGTTAAAATCAAACACGGATAAATTCCACAAAAAAAATGTCGATTTAATCTAAGTTTGGCCATAAAAAGGTGGGTGCGACAAGGCGGGATGCGAAGCTTATTCAAGTCGGGGGAGAGGGAACGGGCGGCAATTCGCTGTATGTGTGTGCAGCAAGCACCAAGCACACACCACGCCACGCCATTCACGGGATTCATTTGGGCTCCCCATGTGCCTGATCGGTGAGGGGACGGACGGACGGGTAGATTGGAGCCGGTGATTTGGAGACGGTTGTGTGGATGATGTGTGGTCGATTTGATGTGTGGGGTAGAAAGTAAAGTAGTAAGGGTGGTAGTATGGGTAGTAAGTAGTAATAAAAGAGATCTCTCCAAAAAAGACTTGGGGGATTGACGAAGACACTTTCCAAAGTGGGGTAGTAGTAGGGGCAAGATGTGACGATTGTGACGATGCAGTTTGAGGAATGCAAAGAGGAAGATCTCGTACCTGGATTGGAGTGGAAAGTGGAATGACAATAAAACTGTATTAGGCGTATTAGGCTGGCTGGGGGTGGGTGTATGCGTATGGTGTGTATGGGGTGTATGGGGTGTATGTAACTTGGTACTCTCTTCTCTCATGTAAGAGGTCTTGGTAGGTGGGAAGGGGTGGTGTTGGTTGGGATGTTAGCAGAATAGTGCTAATAAGACGATAAGAGGCCTTTGATTCAAGGCCGTTTGATTCAAATATGACGTTGGTAGCCGTGTCGTGTGGTTGGACCCTGGACAACCAACGGGACGATCGAATGGGAAGAAAGGAAGTTCAGTGGGCGTGGGGACGATAGGGTGATCCGGAAAGAACTGCCAGTCAGGATGTATCAGGAATGGATCCAAATGAGGGTTGGTATGTATGGAGTGGAGGCGGTGGGAGGGCTGAAAGGCTGTGGTGGGAGTATAGGCGGTGACAGGTTGGGACAAGTTGGGACAGGCAGGTTGGTTGACAGATTTGGAGACGGGGAAAGTGTCAACCTGGTATGGGTAGAGGTAGAGGCGTCGTGCGTGTCTGGTATGCGTGTGTGTGAGTGTGCGTGCGTGCGTGCGTGCGTGCGTACTGTGGTATGTGGGTGGTATGTTGTGCTGTGCCACGATCCAAAGATTGGGTGTTGGGTGGTAAGGCAGGCACGGATAACGGGTAACGGATGGATGCGGTAACGAGTAAAATCAAAATCCCAGTACTCAGGTATCCCCAGACCCAGAAACCAAACGAGATTGGTTGGCCGCCGTTGTCGAGATTGCAGACTGGAGATTGGCCTTTCCGATGGTCCAGAAGGGGCCCAAGTACGTACACTTTTTCAGATGGGGATATGCACCGGTAGCAAGAAGTAACGATAATCGATAATAGCGGTAGAGTGGTGGAAGTAGTAGCGCGTGTGGGACGTGGAGAACACGGATCCGATCCTCGTGCGCTGCGGTGGTCTGGTCTGGTCTGGTCGTTTCCGTGGTGGCCGTTCCGTTGGTGTCCGCTGTACCGCTATCCGACTAACTAAAAACGCCGGGAAATGTGCAGTTGGTGTGTGTGTGTGTGAACGGGCGACGAAACAGCTATTGTAAGGTTTGACTTTTTGCGTGCGTGGCTCTCTTGGCTGGGAACAAAGGGAAAGGGAAAGAGAGTGATGTGAGCAAATCTTCTTGTCAGCTGTCTGTTCTGATTGGTTGGAAAACCGCTCTCATTGATGCCAGGTGAGAGATTGGCTGGATGGGGGTTAGCGTGCTGGGGGTGTGAGATGTCTGGATTGTTAGATTGTGCTAAGAGTACTGAGTAGAGTACTCTTGTGCTAATGGTTGGATAAGTCTCTTTTGAGAAAGAGAGAGACGCACACAGACACACACAGATCTGTGGCTATCTCCCTCTCTCTCTTTCTCGTCCACACCAACAAACTCACCTGAGACCTGCTCAGTAGGGGAAAGGGAAAACCAGACCCCCGAGTCACGGGAGTCAGTCTCATCTCAGACTCCTCGGCCGGTGACGTTTCTTGACTCTGATTCCTGGCAACTGCCGATTAGTCCCCCTTCCCTTCCATTCCCTGTGCCCATTCTGTCAATCAATGAGAAAATGGCGCGCGCGGTAGAGCAATAAGTCGGTGCGCCCTTCCCTCCGATCCACCCTACCTACCTATCCACCCTGCACCGTTGGACAAGGGCCTTGTCTATTCCTCGGGTTTGGCGGCACAACAGCTCATCGAACAAGGTGGTTTCGGGAACAAATATCCCGCTGGGTGCGCGATTGAGTGTTCATCTTGATGTCTGGGAGATGGTGGGATGGCCAATTTCTCGGGGAAAGAGGCATTCTCTGCGGTTTTTGGCTGTGGGATCGAGGGAAGTTGAGGTGCTAAGTGACAGCTTCATCTCATCTCATCTCATCTCTTGACGCATAGCTGCTTCCGCCACAGCCACTTCCTCACCGGAAACCCAGGGCACAGCAACACAACAAATCCGCAATGAACGGAATGAAGGTAAAGAAAGCAAAGTAGAAATCAATCGAGGCGGGGCACACATCCCTTATGTACTTCCTCCCTCCATCCCATCAAGCCAGCCTGCCTGCCTTATGTATCTCCTCTACGTATACACCCCATACACCCCCACTAGTCGCCGATCCGGCCATCGTTCGTTCAGGGACCGAGTCCTGTGCGGTCACGAATCGTGTGTGGCCTGCTGTCTATGTGTGTGTGTGTGCATATGCGTACAGACGGTACGGTACGGAAGAGAGGGTTGATCGGCTTTGGGCGCAGGTAACCGGTCTATGGTGGGGGTGTGTGGGAGGAAATGGCTCAATTTCTGTGAGGGTACGAGTGGTATTTTGTTATTTCTTATTTTGTGTTTTATTTGTTGGGTTTGAGGGGGTGAATATTCCCTCTCTGACCCCGGTCTTAACGATGCCAGTCCTTCGTCTGCAAGTGTGTGCAAGTTGTGCACTGCTACTTCATTTCCTCAATCATCTACGGCTGCTCTGGTGGAGATCCCCATCCCATCAGGCCAAGCCCCATACTCCCGCTTCCATGTGCCACAAGAGTGGGAGATGAAGAGGTACGAGTATACACCATCGAGCCAACAAGCTCACACGTCTGTTTATTTACCAACAACCACGCATCATATCAAATTATTCCCCAGCCTTATATGACAAGTCAACCAACCCCTACCCTTAGAATATAATATACATCATGTAAAATACACAATTATGAAACTCCTCATCCCATCATTCATCTACGTGTGCAAATCCCAACTCCAACCCAACCCACCACACCAAAGCCGATGTGCAAGTGTGTGCATGTACGGAGTAAATCAAGTCCCCAGCCATTTTAAAGTTGTGGGCCCTGCCCGCCCAGCAAGCACGCACACCCCTGTCCGCAATTTGTGGCCGTGCGTGCGTGCAGACATCCACACCTCCATCACGTCCAGTTACCAGTGACAATCAGTAACGAAAGTACGAGGAACGCGAGTATCGAGCGATTGCATTGTATTGAAGATAAAAGGGATAAATGGCGAAGAGGAAGACGACGGAAGATGAGGCGCCGGTGACGAGGAGGTCGACGAGGTTGAAGACGACCCCGAAGGAGGAGGTGCCAAGTCACGAGGATGTGAAGCCCGTGAAGGCGACGAAGGCTAAAGCCAAGGCTGGGAGGACAGTTAAAGATGAGGAGACTGAGGGCGAAAAAGAAGTGAAGGTATGTGGAATTTATTTTATTTATTCATCCGCTTCTCGTGTCATTTGTTGGGGTCTGTTTTATAACGCGATTGGTTTTGATTTAATTGGGGTGGAATTGATACTATTTATTTCTGGTGGATTTAAGATCAAAAGGGGTTTATTTACATTTCCACCACCACCCAATACATCATTTAAAAGCACCACAAAACATCATCTAACCACCCAAAGCAGAGAAATGATACCCCACCGACAAAGCCAGCAAAATCGGTCACCGCAGCCAAAGCAGAACCAGCAGCAAAACAAGAAGAAGCTCCATCAGCAGAAGACCGCCAATACTGGCTCCTAAAAGCCGAACCCGAATCCCGCCTCGAAAAAGGCCACGACGTCAAGTTCTCCATCGACGACTTGGCTGCGAAGAAAGAGCCTGAGCCATGGGACGGTATCCGCTCCTACGCAGGTACGTAACTCACCTCTCAACCAAGCCCCCGGAGACCCGGAAAAGTAGAGTGATGTACTGACTGATTGTGTGTGTGTGGTGTAGCGAGGAACAATCTCCGCGCGATGAAAAAGGGGGATCTGGCGTTTTTTTATCATTCGAGTTGTAAAGTACCCGCTATCGTTGGGACTATGGAGATTGTGCAGGAGCATTCACCTGATTGTTCGTCCTTCCCCCCCCCTTTTACCCCCTCCTCTCTACCCCACTAACTCACCG
>JPJR01000083.1:0-18094 GCA_000750675.1 Pseudogymnoascus sp. VKM F-3808
TTGTACGACTTAATTGCGTCCGCGACAGCGGGGATGAGAACGCTGAAGGGGATATCGCCGGTGTGTCCGCCTGCCTCGCCACCCTGGGCAACGATAATGTCGGCTCCGATCTGGCAGGCCTTGTGAGCGTGCTTCGGGTGGCCGACCATGTTGGCGTAGAGGACGCCGGCCTTGTGGAGTTTCTCGACGACATGTTTTGGGGGGACGCCGACGGCACAGACGAAGACCTTGGCGCCACCCTCGATGATGACATCAATGAGCTCGTTCAGCTTGCCCTTTGCGTAGTCAACCTGTTTACTTCATTAGAACGTGTTGAGATTCATGGGCTGGCGCGGGGGCGCTTACGTTAGTTTTCCGCGCATTCCCGCCGACTTGTGGGATGAGGAGGTCGACTCCGAATGGCGCATTCTTGTCTACTAGGAGGCTCTGGAAGGATATTAGAATTATAATTGAAGTATCAATCTAAGTGTTACTAGCCTTAAGCTCATCAATCATCTCTTTCAACTGCTTTGGTGAATATCCAACCCCGCCAATGACGCCCAGTCCTCCAGCATTGGACACCGCAGCTGCCAGCGGCGCTCCCGAGGTCTTCCCCATCCCAGCCAGGAATATGGGGTGCTGAATATTCAGCAGCTTCGTGAGGGGCGTAACGAGCGACATCTTGATTTACGCTAAATGATAAGAATAAAAAGTTACGTAGTTACAGGTGTTTAATTCTGTATTTGGACATTACGAGAGGAGCTCCCAAGGTATATGGTATATATATGGCTTACTCGACGGTTATCTTAATATGGGGTAATGATCCTCTTGCCGAGTTGGTCGCGTTGCTAGGGGCTGACTGAGTCCACCCAAGCTGCCATAGGGTGCCTCGGAACGCGGGGAAGTTTCACATGGACCCTCAGCGGAGACACAACCGAAAAGACGAGAAAATTACCATGTTATCAAGACAATTCAGTATCAAATTGGACAATGTAAATGGCCAATAGTTTCTATATTCTGATACAAATCCTACGATTAAACGACAACGCTCTCGAAAATCGCGGTTGTTACAGCTTGCTTGGTACCCACTCCGGCTTCTTTTTCTGCGCAAACGCATCCAGCCCGATTTTCATATTCGGGGCAGTGCCCAGCTGATAATCATATCTGTCCGCCGTAATCTGCGTAGCTCTCTCCACACTGCCTGTCTCCCAGGCCTCGCGCAGTCCGCTTCTCGTCACGATGATGCCGTCGGGGGAGAGATTCGAGATCTTCGCGGCGAGCTCCAAGCTCTCTTCGATGACAGTGCTGGGGGACTTTGCTACCCTGTTGATAAGGCTGTACTTTAGAGCTTCTTCAGCAGTGAGTCGGCGACCTGTCAGAGCAATCTCTGAAGCAATTTGAAGTCCACAGTTGCGGACGACACGGGGCAGCCCACCAGCAGCAGCGTAAAGACCAACCGACACTTCTGGTAGTCCAAACGACGCAGTTGGGGAAGCTACAACAAGATCACTGTCCATCTGTTAGCTCTTTCCTCCGGTACAGAATTGAGATTCCTAACCAGTTAAGCGTAATCTCAAACCCTCCTCCCAGCGCAAACCCATTAACAGCGGCAATAACTGGCTTCTTTCCAACCCTCCTGCTCAATCCGGCAAACCCTCCAGGTGGGTGCTTCCTGGAAGACCTTGGCGGTGGGTTCACCTTGAACTGTCCTTGCTCGATGAGATCCTGGCCAGCGCAGAATGCCTTCTGTCCCGCGCCTGTGATGATTGCGACGCGTAGGCTAGGCTCGTGGTCAAACCATGTGAAAAGCTCATCCATATCCCAGTGGCCCTGCGCGTGGATGCAGTTCATGACTTTTGGGCGGTTTATCGTGACAAGCAGGACATGCTTAGCTGGGTAGCTCACCAGGTAAGCAGAGGACTTTGGGGGTTGGGATCGTAAGGTCGCCATGGTTAATTGAGAGAGATTATTCAGATATGGGTATAAATGATGCTGAACAAGCTGAAGCAGGCACTGATTTCAACTTGAAGACAATTGAATTGATGATACTGAGTGGTCTTGAAGCTCCCCCCTCGGCAATAGCTTTCGATGTGATGGGCCTTGGCACGCATTAACTCCTCGGCTCGGCTGGATCACCCCAATACCCCGCACAACGGTCCGCCCCACGCAATTTCCCCACAGTTGGAATTTCTGGGGATACACATAAGATCCCTGGCATTCGCGCCTTCTGGCTGATGGAAGCTGATAACTATGAGTTATAATAACGAAAATGCATGTGCCTTATTCAATGGACTCCTAAAGTAAATTCAGGATATGGGACATTTGTTACGAAGACACGCTTCAAGAGGAGTAGCCCATGAATCCTGTCCACAATCTTGGCTATTCTGCCGTCATTATAATCGTACGGTTGACCTAGCACAAATTCTATGGGGCCCAATTGTTGATTGGGGCAGATTGGGGCAGATACTTTTCTCGATGAAGTTGATTTTGGTGAACTGTAGTAGTAGCTAATGTCCATATCCATTCGCCTTACACTTATCCACCTCCAGTAGCTCGGTGATAATATCCCTTATCCTGCAGCCCTTTTCGTTTCTGATAGCCCACAGCATCAGCCATCTCAACAAGTACCCTGGCCAACGAATAAACTTGGTTCAAAGTGTTTCTCATTGTCCTCGGCTTCATCCCAGGCCGATATACCTCTAGCATCCGGAATAGTAAAGCTGGCCCCGTGATCGATGAGTGCCTTCGCTCCAGCTAGATCAGCCCGTCTTGATTCTAGCTCATCGGGAGTCTCTCCCGAGTGGTCCTCCGCTCTGATCAATGCCCCCTTGCTAAGAAGGAGTAGATCCGCTGTAGCCAACTTTGCCTTCCTTACTAAATCGTGTAATGCAGTACGTCCCGATTTATCCTGCATGTCGACCAACGCGCCGTGGCTAAGAAGGAGCTCCATTTTCTTTATCTCTACATCACACGCTCTTACCACGTAATGCAAGCAAGTACTACCACGATTATCTTGCTCGTTGACTTCTGCACCGTGGCTTATAAGCAGCTCCACTGTGGCTGGGACACCCAGGCTTATAGCTTGGTGTAACGGGTTCCTGAAGTTCGCTTCGCCGGGTCGGGCTCTGACTCGTGCACCGTGATCGAGGAGAAGCTTTGATATATCTGAATTAGCATGCTCTGTAGCCAAAAACAAGGGGGTTATTCCCATGTTATCCTCTATGTCGACCAGTGCACCGTGATCAATGAGGAGCTTTGCCATGTCAAGATCTGGCCGTTGTATGTTTGGATCAGGATATGCCACATCTGGATCTGGCTCCGCCACAACCCTGAACAAAGGGGTCTCTCCCATTCCGTCTCGTGCGTTGGCCCGTGCAGCGTGATCGAGAAGTAGCTTTAGAGTTGGTAGACTGCATGCTGCGGCGGCAATATGCAAAGGGGTTACCGAAGCTTCGCCATCGATCTCAGGTCTCGCGCCACGCTCAAGCAAAAGTTTCACCATAGAGTAGCTAGTATCGTGCTCTCTGTCCAAAAGGGAGAAATGAAGAGGGGTTCCGTAATAATCGAATATTCCACTGGCGTCTTCGTCAAAGGCATTGACATCAGCGCCGTAATCAAGCAAAAGCGCTGCCAGGTCTACATCGCGCTGATCTGCAGCAATATGCAGTGGAGTTGCTGACACGTCATTTTCATAGTTGACATCTGCTCCGTTCTCGAGTAGAAACTTTGCAACGGCAATATTACCCTTCTCTGCTGCAGCATGCAGTGGTGACCCCCAA
Organism: Pseudogymnoascus sp. VKM F-3808; assembly: GCA_000750675.1. Lineage (NCBI taxonomy): Eukaryota > Fungi > Ascomycota > Leotiomycetes > Thelebolales > Thelebolaceae > Pseudogymnoascus > Pseudogymnoascus sp. VKM F-3808. The sequence continues at coordinate 3,759 of JPJR01000083.1, forward strand.
CCGCGAGGTTTGGTGTGTATGCCGGTTTCGGTGTGTGTTGATGGCGTATCGTCTACGTGAGCCCCAGCGTCAAGGAGTAGCTTAGCCATGGCCACGCTTCTGGCAAAATATAAAGGTCCAACTGGGATTTTTTTTTGGCAGCAATTTTGCATTGGTATAATAAATTCTTGCGCAATCCTGAGCGCTGGCGCCAAACTGAAGCAATAACTTCACCCCCACTTCATTATCGTGGTCGACACACCATATCAGTGCCGAACCCGAGCTAAACTCGACATTATGTTCATATAGAAATGAGAGGAGAAGTTGGTAGTTCCGTGCACTTGTCCTCATAAGTGAAGAGATGTCCTTCTCTGACTCCAATTGCTTGGCTATCGAAATAACGATCTCAGGCGGCAATTCCGAGAATAGCATGTTTGAGGATTGTGAACGAAGATTTTACCAGATTTGAGTTGGTTCGCAAGCGGTTAAGAAGGGTTGCCAGGATCGGTGAACGTTTAATAAGGCGAGTAGAAGGGCAGCAACAAAGATCAACAAAGAAGATCACCTTGTGGCCCAGCACAATATGCAGCAATATTGATGTCTGAAGAGAAGGATGGTTTCAGTAAAATCTCTAATCATGATATAGAGTTTCAGGTCCTTTGTTATACCTATTGACACCATTGAAAGTATAGACTGTCTAGTTCATGATATGTGTAAGCCAAATGAAGCCAAATTGAGCTCGGGGGTTGCCTGAATGTTTATGCCTTATATGTTGGGCCACAATGAAACGAGATTATCACCGACAAGCGTTTGCTTTTACGAACACACCAACGATGGATTGGGCCTAATTCATAATTAGAAAGATTGTGAATTTTTCAGGTCAAAGGATAATAATTGATAAGTATTATCTTACCTGGCAGAAGAATTATGAATTCGGATAAGAATATATACAAAAAGGACGTCAACTTCGCCGAGTTGGCATCCCAAGATGTCGAATTTAAGATCATGTAAGTGTGTTTCGATTATTCTATTTTAGTTACCATACTTGCTTTCCCGGTATTTAATTTGTTTCAAATAGTTCCATACTGAAGCTTCCCCCAGACTAAAGCCAAACGGACAAGTTGATTTCAGCGATCCCGACTCCGTCCAACAGCTCACCAAGTCCCTCCTAAAACGAGACTTTGGCCTGAAGCTCAGCCTCCCGCCAGACAGACTATGTCCCGCAGTTTGTCTCCATCCGTTACTCACTCAGCCCGCTAAACTCATAAACTCTCTCAGGTCCCAAACCGCCTCAACTACCTCCTCTGGATCCAAGACCTCCTCGACACCAGCACCCCCTCCCCCTCCCTCACTGACGACCACGACCCCGCCCGCCAGGTCGTTGGTCTTGACGTCGGCACTGGAGCAAGCGCCATCTACCCCCTCCTGGGCTGCTCGCACTATCCCACTTGGCGTTTTGCCTGTACTGGTATTCCTTCCCAAACCCACCTCATCAACGTTACAAGGAACCTAACAGACGCAGACACCGATCCCCATAGCTTCACCTACGCCCGCCAGAACATCACCCAAAACAACCTCTCAAACCGGGTTCGGCTCCTCCAAACCGACCCAGACGGCCCCCTTCTCCCACTCGACGATTTGGGACTTGACACGTAAACCCCCTCCCCCCAGACATCAGGCATAGAAAGCTAACATATGCCAAGAATCGATTTTACCCTCACCAACCCTCCCTTCTTCACCTCCCCCGACGACCTCCTCGCCTCCTCCGCCTTGAAATCCCGTCCCCCATCCAGCGTCTGCACAGGCGCACCATCAGAAATGGTCACTCCTGGCGGCGAAACCGCGTTCGTTGCCCGCTTGATCGCCGAGTCTATCCCGCTCGGTCAGCGCGTGCGGTGGTTCACGGCGCAGCTGGGGAAAATGGGGAGCGTAGCAACTGTAGTTGCGGAATTGAAGAAGAGTGGCGTGAAGAATTGGGCTGTGGGGGAACTGGAGCAGGGACGGACGAAGAGGTGGGTTGTTGGCTGGAGTTGGCTGGGATGGAGACCGGCGGTGCGGGTTGCGAGGGGGGCGGTTGGTGTGGCAGGGGCAGATTTGCCGTTTCCGAGCGAGGCGGTGGTGGCTAAGGTTGCAGCGGACGGGGAGGAGGTGGGGAGAAGGGTAGATGAGGCGGTGGAGGAGTTGGGAGGGAAGTGGAAGTGGGATGGTGAGATGGGGGTCGGAGTGGGGTTTGTGGCGAGGAATAAATGGTCGAGGGCTGCGAGGAGGAAGAGAGATAATGACGGAGAGGAGGGGGATGAGATGGCGTTTGGGTTTAGGATTTATGTGAGGGAGGTGCCCGTGGATAAGGAGAGACCAGCAGGGAAGGAGGTTGAGGTGAGGTGGTTGAAAGGGGATGATAGTGTGCTTTTTGAGAGCTTTTGTGGGATGATAAAGAGGAAGGTGGAAGCACAATAACGCCCACGTAGCTTCGAATAGTATTCGGGGTTTATATAAATATTGCCTTGGTTGGGAGATGATTATTATAGAGACAATTGAGTGTGGTTTCAAACGAACTGCGGGGGTTATTTTGATAGTTGAGATTTTAATGACATCAAATTCATTATTTTCCACAAAAAAATAAATTGAAAAATTATTACTGATAGAACAAAATGTATTTCCTTTAACCGCAGCTCTTGTATAAAATCACTCGATATTAAAATACTATTCGAAACCAATAGCTCTATATCTTGTATTAGCATAGGTAAATGCTCCCGTGAATGGATAGTCGGTCTTCAGGGGCAACTTCATATCGAGGATTCTTACAGTCATGCATCCCAAAAAACCTCAAAGGAATGTGCTGAACAACGGACGGGGTTTGTACAATTGTATCTGGTTGTGTCGGTGTATAATTGCAAAGATCATGCTATTTCTCCAGCAATTACCGGGCTCCTGGGCCGCACAAAAGCTCCTATTTCAATTCTCACAGGCCATATCTATCTCCCCCAAGCATCACCATACCAACGTTCCACAACACAATCACCACCTCAACCCTCATCCACCCCAAACAAACAAACAAGCTTCCCCTCACCATCATGCTCATACCGCGAAAAACACGAACAAACTCGCAGCTGCGCCCCAAAGCAACGCGTCTCCACATGATGCCCATACACGCCGACCACCACAGCTCACCCCGCTCCATCACGCCAACGTGCAACACCAGGCACCGCATCTGTATCTTCAGCTACCACGAAGCCATGGCGTGCGATGCGAGGACGTTTTGCGCCCGGAGACACGGGGATGGGGGAGAGGGGGGAGGAGGAGCGTTTGTCAGGCCTTATCAAGTCGTATTTAGTATAGTCAACTCCTATCTGGTATAACCAAGTCCTATCTGGTATTAATCAAGTCCTATCCGGTATTATCAAGTCCCATCCAGTCCCATCCAGTCCCATGAATCTCCCCAGTCCCAGAAGCACTGCCGTGCTACCCCTCAGACCCAACAGTAAGGAACACACATCACCTCGCCATCTCGGCACCTCTCACAAACCCTCACAGCCCCCGGCACCACGAACCGACCCTCATCCGCGGAACTCGCACAGCAGGCGCACCACCGTACACGACCTCGCAAACCATTCCTCGCACCGCAGCACCGCCCCGACAGCGGCACATTTCTGCCGAGACCGAACGTTTAGGGGAGGGGATAGAGGCAGAGATAGGGTAGGGTGTGATTCAGCGGCACTCGCACAGCGGCACTCGCACAGCGGCACGAACGAGTGTCTTTCCGGCGAGTCTAGTGTGCTACGGGGTGGTGTGTCGGGATTTGGAGTTGGGGACGAACGGTGTGTTACGAGGGGAGCTTGTTGGGGCAGGAAGGGGTTTCAAAGGGCAGAAGGGGGTTCCTCTGTATTGGAACCTACCCTCGGTGTTGGAATTGTGCGACGGGTTAGTGTGTGTGCGTGGATTAACATTTCCGAGGAGAGGAATCGGGTCGCGCGGACAGTAGGGAAAAAGGGCAAAAGGAATGAAAACCTTCCGCTCGGGAGTCAGACTCTGAGTGCCGAGCCAGAGCACCGGGCTCACTGTGCGACGTCCACCCTCCTCCGTCGTCTTCCGCAGCCGGGAGATGAGAAAGCCGAACAAGAGGAGTTCTTCCTCCCCTTCCATTCCATCGCAGTCTCGCCCAGCGGAGCATCGCGCACGCCCCTCGCCACGGGGCACGTCTCGTCCAGGACGCGGACGCAGATCCAATGCAGCAGCGGTGGTGGGCAGCACCCGGTTCACCAACCACGGCGCTCCAGCCAACGGTGCACCCCACTGGCGTCTCACCGCAGGTAGGTGGCCGGTGAGACGACTCGCGCCATGTCTCGGTCGCGCACACGTTCCCCTGCCTCGGAAACGGTGTGACGACACTGCTGCATGGGAGCGTGACGGCGCGCCAATGGCGAGGGGGGGTTGGGATGAGCAAGATAGTGAGAGGGGAGGGGGGCGAGAGGGCGAGAGGGAGAGGAGAGATGGGAGGAGGAGGTGAGGATGAGACATACTATACCTCCGGGCCTGTACTCTCCTATCGTCACACAGGGCGTGACGAGAGGGGGGTGGTAGGATTCTGCTTACCTCCGCTGGCACCCGAGTTGGCTGGCTGGCTGGACGTGTGGGTGTCTGGGCATGAAAGTCCAGACGTTGTGAGAGGGGCAGCAGGCGTTCCACGGCCGCTACTGTAGCCTTACTCGCGGCACTCTGTTCCACGGCAAGCAATCAACCTAGCGGGCGGAAAGTTAGACTGCGGGAGCTGGTCTCAGAGCTTACTCGGCGCGCCGGTGCTGCTCTGTGTCTCTCCCGCGAGACTCCGCGTGCGGTGCTGTGCGTGGTGATGGGCGGCGGGCGGGCGGTAAGACGTCCATCTCTCAATTATCAGCCGGTTTTTGGATGATATCCAAATTCGCCGTTGACAAGCCTCCGAGTTTGTGGTTGAGAACAGATGGGAATCCTCGGTTCGAATCTGGGTCTGGCTATGTTTTTTTGCCCTTTTTATACTCCCCCCCTCCAATTCCACAGGCCAGATAGTCAAGCGGTAAGACGTCCATCTCTCAATTATCAGCCGGTTTTTGGATGATATCCAAATTCGCCGTTGACAAGCCTCCGAGTTTGTGGTTGAGAACAGATGGGAATCCTCGGTTCGAATCTGGGTCTGGCTATGTTTTTTTGCCCTTTTTTTTTGGAGGCCTTTTTTGAGGAGGGAGAAGGGAAAAGGGAGAAGGGAGGTGGCGAGGCTTTGTGCTTTGAGGCTTTCTTTGGTAGGCGATGGCGAGGTCGTTGGCTCTCGTCCCGCACCATCTCTCCTTTACAGCCTCCCTACTCAGGAAACACAATCTCCGCCCACTCCTTCACCTCCCCCGCAGAAATCACAATGCCCCTCTCCACCTCACCATTACATTCCCGCCGCCCAACCACCTTCTCAAACCCCACCACCAGCTCCCCCTCGTCAACACCATCTTTCGCCGCAGAAACCTCCTGAGTCTTCACCGCCCCCCTCGCAATACTCCTCGTAACCCTCCTCGTAACCCTCCTCCCTTCCACAGTCGGTGTCCTCTCCCACATCTCAACCACCATCTTCCGCTCCTCAACATCCAGTATAACAACCAGTACCACACTCACCCCCCCTTCCCCCTCGTCGCCACGAAACCACCACACCGCATCCCTCCTCACCCTCTCCACATTCTCCCTCAACCCAACTTCGACAACCATACTCGGCCAACCCCTCCCCGCTCTAGCAAAAGGCTGATAACTCGCATCCCCCTCCCTACTTTCGCCATTCGACTTCTTATAAGTGGCACCGCCAGTAGGCCAGAGCTTCTCCCCCTTTTCTCGGGTCTGTAACAAGATCTGGAATTCTAGTAGATGGTGGACGCACTCCAGACTCGGTAGGGGCAGTAGTTTAACCACCATCTCGAGTGAAGCGGGGTGGTAGGTGAGGCGCGTGCATTTCGGGATAGTACGCTGCCCATTCCAACGCCCTTCATCGATCTTATTGAGGGTGTCTTGGGTGACGGGGGTGAAGGAGAGGTACTGTGCGCGTGAGGTGCCGGTTGTCAGTCGATCGATTTGGGCGTCTATGATTTTGCGGGCTTGGGGGATGGTTGTGAATTTATGAGACTCGAGGTAGGGGGAGTCAGGCTGCGCTGTGGAGGGGGGTGACATGGTTGTTTGTGGTATTGAGGTGTTGTAGGAGCTGGTGGGTGATGGTAGAGGTGGTGTGATAACTGGGGAAGAAAGCGAGAATGCACTGCGTCACTGGCCTACTTCCTGTAATACCAACGGAATATGTTTCTTCAACGGACGTTCAAACACGTAGGCCGTTTCGCCCTAAAGCCTATATTTCCTTGCCTCTCTTCGTCTCCAGTGTCTGTCATCGGTGTACCATTCAATTTGATCATCGCCGTCACTTCAGCCTCTTAACTCCTCAAGAGTCTGAGCCTCATGTCGTGGGATGGAAACACAAGCTAGACGCCTCGATTCCGCTAGGATACCACCAAAGAAGAGGGCCAATCTTTACCAGTCCCTTGTTTCTATTGCTTACGACGAATTATTACCATAGATGAGAAGTGCAGTGATACCCGTGAGAGGGGGCTTGATTACAACCTGCCGAGTCAGAGTATGATAGATATAGCATATCACACACATCACACACATCACAGCACTTCCAACCCCTTTTCTGAAAAACTCTCCATCTCCATTCTTCCTAAATACACTCCCCTCCCATCCCATCCATTTCTACAACCCCCCCCCCTCTTCCCCATCTACAACTTTTCAAACCAATCAACCACCCAATCAATCATTCAATCAATCAAACAAGGCACGCACAACAAAACTTCAAAATCACTCAAACATCAACATCAACTTCAACATCAAGCAAAACAGCAAAAGCAAAAAGAAGAAACCCCTGCAATTATTATATAAAAACATACACCCCCCCACCATCCATCCATCTCTCAAACCCAACCCCAGGAAAACCCAATCTTCCCAAAACCCATCCATCCATAAACACAAAAATCATCCCCAAATAATCTCTCTCTCCCTTCTAATCTTCTAATAATCCCCTTTCACACACACAGCGTTCTTTGCACATCCCACCCCCACACCGACACCGGTACCCGTACGTAAACTGTATAAAAAGCCGAGCCAGCCAATCTGCCCGTTTCCACCTCACACCTCTCACCCCCATGCCCCTCTCCATCTCATCTCATCTCATCTCCTCTCCTCCAATAATAAAAAAAGCAAAGTTGCAAAAGGAAAAAAACTGTATAGTGTATGTGATAACTTTGTAATGCCCCCCCCAAAATCCCATCAAGACCCATGAATCTAGCAGGCAAGGGGGTTTGTGTTTGTGAGTTTGTCGGTGGTCGGTATCTTTATTTTTTTGAATTAATTAATTTTGCCGGACTCGGACTGCTGGGAGCACATTTTTATGAGACCAAAGAAAGACTTTCTGCTTTCCGTTCTGAATAGAGCCAGCGGCGGCGTTGGCGGGGTTGGTGTGTGCAAAGAAGAAGTGAAGTAAAGAAGATTGAAAACTAGTAGCGATAAAGAAAAAAGGGATTGTGTTTATTTCGAGATAGTTTCGGTTTAGACGGTCTTCTCGTGTTGCGTCGAGACACGCTGGAGGGAGACGACTGTGAGACACATGTGTGGTTAGCCAGAGTTCTTCTTCTAGGGACCCTCAAAACGCCAAGCGTTTCACCACCACCACCACCACCACTACAACCACCGTCACGGAATGGGGGCAAAATAAGAAACTTACCAAAGTCCTCAAGGGAGCGTTGCTTCGCGTTCTTCTTGGGCGACTTGCCGTGCATCAGGTTATCGAATCCGCTCGAGTCCTGGAGGAGGTAGTAGAGACCGCCCATGATGCAGAAGACACCGAATGAGAAGACCCAGACACGGACAACAGCGACAATCGAAGTCTGACCGCCAACGAACCATCCAAAGAGCGTGAAGAACGTCGCGAGGACGTCGACAATCAGAATAGCGCCCGCGAGCTGCCACGACGGGATCGACGACCAGAAAGGGCCGTTGGCACGGGTGATGAAGATGAGCCAGTTCTCAGTGAGCGAGATCTCGAGGAAGAGGACGGGGTCCATCCTTCCAAAGTTCTGCACGATACCGCCGTTCTCGCCCTGGGCAAGCATGGTGGTGAGGGTGATCCAGGTGCCGACAGCGAGGACGATACCGAGGAGAACAGACATACCCCAGAGCTTGGGCAGGTTCCACTTGACGGGCGTCTTGGAGAAGGGCGCGTTATCGTAGGCAATGGCAAGGGTGGCGACATCGGCGAAAATGGCGATGAAGACGACGAGCTCAATGTTAAGCGACTGGTTCAGGATGGCGATCCAGAGACCAAGGAAGATCTCGAGATGGATGGACAGAGCGATACGGTACACGACGTAGGCGTACATGCGGTGGAAAATCTGGCGGGAAGTCTTGAGAGCATCAATGATGGCGCCCAGACCAGGAGCCAAGAAGACAATATCAGCGGCGGAGCGGGCAGCGTCAGAGGCACCTTCGACGGCAATACCGGTATCGGCCTTCTTCAGGGATGGGGCATCGTTGACACCGTCACCAGTCATGGCAACGAGGTAACCACGCTGTTGGAGAATCTCGACGACGTTGTACTTGTGCTGGGGGAAAACCTCGGCGAATCCATCAGCGGCCTCGACGAAATCGTAGACCTCGGAACCGGGCATGTCACCACCACCACCGAGACCGAGACGCTCAGCGTTGTAGACGTTGGTACCAAGACCGAGCTGGCGGGATGTTTCACGGGCAATACCGACGGCATCACCAGTCAACATCTTAATGGAGAGACCGAGAGTCTTGGCTTCGTTGATGGTGCGGGCAGTATCGTGACGAGGGGGGTCAGAGCAGGGCATGATACCGAGAATCTCCCACTGGCCTTCACCGCGCTTGCGGGCAACACCGAGAGAGCGGAAACCACGGGTAGCGAACTCAGCGACCTTGTTCTTGTAGGCCTGGTCGACATCCTCAGGGATAGCGTGGTCCTCCTCGACGGTCTTCAGGACGAAAAGGGGAGCACCCTTAACACAGATGATGCGCTCGCCCTGGGGAGACTCGACGATGGCCTGGACCTTCTTGGAGACGGGATCGAAGGGGTGGAACTCAATGACCTTGTACTTGGAGAGGACAGACTTGGCGCGGGGGTAGAAGCGGAGAGCCTTGAGGAAGGCCTTGTCAATAGCATCAATACCCTTCTTCTTGCGGGAGGCGGCCAAACAGGCAGTCAACATAAGGTCATCGGGCTCGACACCCTCGACGGTGAATGGCTCGGCGAGAGAGAGCTTGTTCTTGGTGAGCGTACCGGTCTTGTCAGAGCAGAGAATCTCAACACCAGCAAGGGACTCAATGGCGGACAGCTTCTGGACGATAGCCTTCTTCTTGGCGAGGTAAGCAGCTCCGACAGCCATGGTGGTGGTGACGACAGCGGGGAGACCGACGGGGACACCAATAATGGTGATGGCCAGGGTGAACTCGAGAATCTTGACAATACCGTTGGAGCGGTAGAACGAGGAGACCCAGACGATCAAGTTGGTGAGGATAACGAGGACGAGCAGCACCGTTCCGATGCCGTTAAGAACCTCAGTGAAATGGCCAGTGCCGGAGGAAGCCTGGTTGACCAGGGCAGCGGCACGACCGACGAAAGTGCTGTCACCAGTGGCGGTGATGACCACAAAGGCCTCACCACGCTTGACACCGGAAGAAGCGTAACACTGGTCACCCTTGTGCTTGTCGACAGCAAGGGATTCACCAGTGATGGCAGATTGATCGACCTGGAGGAAAGCATCTTCGGTCACAATGCGACCATCAGCGGGGATAATAGTACCCTATTCTGGTCAGCAGGGTCCATGGGCGCGGGGAGACCACATAAAACTCACCTCCTCAATCTGGAGGATATCACCGGGAACGACCTCCGGGGCGTCAATCTCAAAGAGACGACCGTCACGGAGAACAACAGCCTTGAGAGCGAGCGTCTTCTTGAGCTCGTCGACAATGGAACCAGCCTGGAATTCTTGGATGAAACCAACCGCCGCGTTAAGCAGCAGAAGCGCGCAAATGACACCGAAATCGACCCAGTCCTCGAGACCCGCAGCAAGAACGGCAGCAGCCTAGTTTCGGGGCGAAAAATGTCAGTCCAGTCATGGCATAAGTGGAGCATAACCATAACCAAGAAACGGTGACGGAGCAGCCTCGTATTTCAGGCCATGATGTTATGATTGGGAGATTGGGGGGATGGGATGTGCAAGAACTGACCTCCATGACGAATTGAATGGGACCGATGAAGTATCCGAGGAACTTGAGGATCAAGTTCTCCTTCTCCTCCCTCATCTGGTTGAGACCGTACTTCTTGCGACGCACGGCGACCTCCTGCTCAGTGAGACCAGTGCGCGTGTCGGTCTGGAGCTGGTCCTCGGGGATGATCCGGCCGGTAGCCGGGTTGTTCTCCTCCTCCTCCTCCTCCTCTTCGGCGTGGCCGTCCTGAGACTCGAGCTCGTCGATCAGGGCGTCCATGTCCTCGTCCTCCTCCTCATCGTCGTCCAATGGCTTGCGGTTGGAGGTGGGCGGCGCGCCAGCACCGCCAACGGGGGCCTCATGCTTCTCGCTGAAGTTGCCGGACTCAATGTTGTTGTTGTTGAGGTGCTGAGCGCCGGCCGCGCCAACGTGGCCGGTGTTCTCGGCCATGGTGGCTTGAGATGTCACTCCGAAGAGCTTGGCTTTTGTCGGATGATGTTTTTCGTTCGCAGAGGTGTCGGGACAAGCGACGTGTTGCGAGACGCGACGACGCTGTCTATAAACAATGAAGAGGGATCACGAAGGGGTTGTGATCCGCGAGGCTAAAATGGAAGAAAAAGGTGATTAGTTGATGTGGTTGGGGAAAAAGGGAAGAAGGAAGGGAAGAGAGAGAAAGGGTGATGGCGAGGTGAGAGAGGGGAATTGGGATCGTGAGAATTTGGAGCTACCTGATTGGGGGATGGTGAGGAGTGGGAATATGAGGCGAGGATTGGGGGGAGAGGGAAGAAGAAAGTACGAGGGAGGGAGGGCGTGGGTTGTGGGCACGGCGAGAGCGAGTGTATAGAGTGACTTGTAGTGGTATTTCAGGTACATGGGGGATGGCAGGAAGGTACAATTGGGAGCTTGCTTGGTTGGAGGTAATTTGCATGTAATTAATGTGGGTTGGAAGTGAGCTCAATGTGAAATTCAGAAGTACTATGTTTGCACTCTGGATGTACTGTGGTCTGTGTGTAAGTATAGCCAGTGACTTAAGTGACATGAGTGGGTTGGATAGTGACTTCACTTAAGCTGGCATGAAGAGAAAATCAAATGGGAAATGGCTAGGGAGATGATGGGAAGGGAAAGAACAAGGGAGGGAGGGAATGGGAAATAGGCAGGATTAGTGGTTATTTTGCTGGGGAGTAGTGGGAGTAGCACTAGGTGTGGTACTAGCAAGTGCTCAGACAGGCCTCTTTGCCCTGCTTGCTTAGGCCAGTTCCCACTTAGACCGGGTAGTAAACTGCTAGTAATAGCATGTCCCGGAGCTGCAGATGCAGTAGCGTGCGCTCTGCCGTAGTGGTAGAGTGGTAGAGAGGGTAAGGCGAGGGTAATAGGGTAGTTGTGGGTATGGGTAGGGACGTGGTAGGGTATTCCTATAGTAATTTGGTATAGGAGAGGTACTCTGTCATCGTAAGCGCTTGCGGCAGTAGATCAAGTAGTTTTGGTATAGGAGCAGCGGCAGAGAGGGATACAAACATACCAGCTATAGCAAATACATACCATACCAGCATACCATAGCAGCGTAACATAGCAGTAAAATCTCAGACAACAACGGCATCGCATTAGAGAAAAGGCGCAAAGCGGCAGAAGGAAGCCCAGACCAGCCTTCCTATCTCTCAGCCCAGAGTCAACACCCGCAAAAGTAAACACACAATCCCATTGCAGAAGAGCAGAAGAAGTACCTCCCCCACCCAACGCACCGCAAACCTCTACCTTCGCCCCCAGGGTATCTCCGCCGCCCGTAGTCCAGCCGGCAACCACCCACCTAACTACAGCTAACTCCCCCAAGTACCCTCCTCTGTCCTGTAAGTACCACCTCTCTCCCGGCCCTGGCACCATCCTTGACACCTGGCACCTGCCACTACACACCAATCACCCCACCGCATCTCCTCGCTCCGCCCGAGCTCTCCCAAAGCGTCCTTAGTACGGTTCTCCTCTCCCAGTTAGCGCCCCTTAGCGGCTATCTAGCGCGTCATCGTTGATGTTGCTGCAGTCGCTTGTTGGGTGTCTCAACCTTGGTTTTGCAGCTTCCTGGTGGAGTCTCTGCGGTTGGATTACATACTACGGTGCACGGCAGTAATTCCCATAGTAATCAGTAATAGTCTACTCGGTTGTTGACGCCCTGCGTGCCGTGCTGGTATGGGATCCTGTACTGGGAGTTGGAATGGTGGCAGGGATAACAGGTAGGAGCGATAGTAGTGATAGATAGCTCTGCATCGCGGCATCCACATCCCCATCACGGGACTCCACACCCAAGGGGCGTGACACGCTCCACCTCTCCACTCACTGCTATATCCAGACTGTATCCATACCATATCCATACCATATCCAGAGATACTCACAGTACTAACTCTCCTAACCAGTATCAAGTATACACACATCTCTCCACCACCCGTACCAACCTACTGTATATCCATACTCCACCCATCCATCCCTCACCCACACAACTCACCCATTTATACCATCCAGACCAATCCCTCACCCCGAGGATCACCCCATCACGCCTCTTGGCGGCAGCAAACTCTGTCATCATCGTCTTGGCCAACGCCGAACAAGCATGAGAGTCATAGATTGGCGTTACGGTCGCCTACATGCCTCTGTACCGTACCAACCCCACCGAACCTGCACGCCTACCGAACCGGGGGCCAGACGCGCAGGTTTCTGTGTGTGTGTATGCGTGTGTATGCGGTTTGTTTGTTCTGGATGTAGCACCGCGACTCAACCCCCCAATTCCACATACGTCATCGCCATTCCTCCCTCCTCAAACGCGTCAACATCCCCTCTCCCCTCCCGTACAAGACAAGGCCTGATCTTCCCTTCCCCTCTCCCCTCCCGTAATGCTCTAACCCATCTTCGTAGGTTGTCGTACATCACATCACCTCACAAACAAGAGTCACGAGAAGAATGACCACATTCCCGTGACCTACGTGTGGGAAGAGCGAAGAGGGAGGAATGTTTATGCTGACTCAGCACACACCCTCTCATCTCTTCGCACACCCCAGTTCCCTACCACACACCCCAGCTGCAAACGAAACACCACCAGGCACGCCACGGGCCGCGCTCAGACCGACGAGACGGGCGCGCGGGCTACGGATGTGTGGTCGTTTACCGTTGAGATGTTTCACACGTGGGGCGCTATACTGGTAACAGCGTTTACTGTACTATACTACGGACGGTATAATAAGGTACGGTAGGTACGATGTAACGCAGGGAAGGAAATGGGTGGGAGGGCGTGCGTCGGCAAGGAGAGAGAGAAAAGTATAATACAGGGCTGGGATAAGGCCTTCTGGGATGGTGCTGGATGGATGGGCATGGGAAAGGGATGAGGGAAAGGGGGATGCGTAATTTCGCGAGTGGAGTGCGCGGCCGAGGTGCGCGTATGCTTGTCGTCGCCAAGGAGCTGAAGAAACTGATTGAGATTGGACGGTGGCGAGAACAGACAGACATGTGCAAAGAAGAGATAGGAGATAATACTGGCAAGGTGTGCACGTTCATGGTGTTGACTTGGCATGAAAAAAAGTCGCCGAGGACGATAGAGGATGGGATCAAAAACAGAACGGCAATCAATACCACAGCAGCAGCAAGCAGCGCGGAAGTAAATATAGGTAGGCACAAACATCTTCGATTGCACGCCTAATCTGTACCTAACAACTCTGTATTAAAAAGAGAAAAAATGGGAAAGAAAATAAAGTTATTCCCATCAATCGCGATCCTATCTATTTCTTTTGCTCGCCGGCACTATTCGTGACAAGTAAATGCCCCCAATGTATGGATGTGTGTCTGTTTTACATCATCCTTTGCAAAAACGCCGTTCTAATGCTTCGCTGTGACCTTGTCGCCGGTGAGTTTCTCGACGTAGCTCTTGGCCCTGTAGAAATGGATTGTCAGTAAGAGTCTCGAAAATAAAGAGCCGTCCGTTATGGATGAATGTCTGCGCCAGACACCACCAGGAGAAGATGTGAAGGAAGAGGGGGGTAACTCACATATCGCCCATAGCAACCATACAAATCGTCTGCCAAACGCCCAACCCAATACGA
>JPJR01000084.1:0-21050 GCA_000750675.1 Pseudogymnoascus sp. VKM F-3808
TACGAAGCTGTTAACCAAACTCTTCAACGTCAACAGAATGCTGTTATGCTTGATATGGTTGCTGTTACAGCTATTCATGGAGGAATCGGCTCGATTGGTATTTATGTTTCGCAGAATAACAGTAAAGGGGTCCCGAATGGGGATTTTGGTTCACCAATGCAGCAATTCCCTATGGCTGCATTCTATTCAAAGGGTCTGTCGTTTAAAGCCGGGGCGGTTGACCCGAAGCTAACTGCGCCACATTTGATGCAGCTTATTGCTACTGGCAGGGCAAAGCCCAGCTACATTATCAGTTCAAAGATCAGTATCGAGGAAGCACCTGAGTCCTATAAAAAGTTTGCTGAGCAGGATGGGGTGAAATATGTAATTGTTTTTGAATGAACCTGCGGAGTCTTGTATTTGCTGGGAATCGCAGGTATTGATATAACTAGACCGACTTGGGTTCCTGCTGGAAAATAGTTGACTTTGGCATCTAATTCTACACATTTATATCTCTTAACATCTTTGCATGAATCGTATTCTGCAGCTAGTCCACCCTAGACTGCTGCTCCTGAAAGAAGATTTGCATTGCCACCCACCCTCGCGTTTGATTTGCAGAGGGCCTGCTTTTATTATGAAATAGACTTCCTCAACAACAGCTCTAACTTAGGGGTTTAAGAGCTCGGGTAAAATCCCTTTGTGCAAAGAGCTTAACTTAGTGGTGGAGCTACTGTATGGTGGAGGAACTCTATTTCGCAATAAGGCTGACAATACAAACATAGTTTCCTTAAAAGAGCAGTCTAGGGCGTTGAGGAGCAGCTATAGAATATAAGAGGAATTGATGAGTGTATAGAATTGGAGATGCCAAGTACCTATCATTTTTTTGGCACAGTGGTTTGTGCCACTCAGGGACCTCTATTTCGCAATAAGGCTGACAATACAAACATAGTTTCCTTAAAAGAGCAGTCTAGGGCGTTGAGGAGCAGCTATAGAATATAAGAGGAATTGATGAGTGTATAGAATTGGAGATGCCAAGTACCTATCATTTTTTTGGCACAGTGGTTTGTGCCACTCAGGGACAGACATTAGTTAGTACCTTTTTCGTAAAAGAAATCTGTCATCCCAGAACCCGGCTACCCACAATTGATTCACCCAAATATTGAGCAACGAATATGAACATCTATCATGAGTTGTGCAACTGTCATGAATTGCGGCGTCGATGCTATAGTCGTGGGGGGATTTGAGGCACACTTCTTTGATGTCTTCAAACCTTGGCTGCCACTGCATTACTACGCCTAGCATTGTGACCGTACACAGTGTTGTTTCGTCCTCAGAAAAGTCACAGTCATACTCCTGCATTTGGACATTTGGTACGTCTTTTTTGTTTATGCTCATGACCAGATGCTCGAAGTCGTCATTTATCATCCGTAGGGGGGTTGCTGCACTCACAACACAGACGTAAAAAAGCTCAGAGCACCGTTTGCCACCTGACGCCTTATTATTAATGTAGCTCTCAGACAAGCAAAGGTTGCCTTTCTTTTTACGAAGCCTACCCATGGAATATTTGAGGGCTGAAATTTGCAAGTGAGTAAAAAGTGTAAATGAAGGCGGATACCCGTTGTTTTAATACAGAATAAAACGGCCGAAATAAGTAATCTATTTTTAGATATTCTGAGCTTCGACTTCGTGCAATCTTACAACAGAAAAATAGGTAGTACGTTATATTTTTAATTATGATGACGCCATCGGCTCTTATTAGGGAGGGCCACGGTAGAGACAGCACTGCCATGTGAACGTCTGCCCAGCTTCTGCCCCTCAGTTGCCTCATGAATTTCATACTGCCAGGATTTTCACCCTTTTCTGTCCTTTTGCTCTGAGGCATGTCACTCGCCATGGGCTTAATCCGATTGCTTTGCGTTATTGGCCCGCCAGAAATGTTGTTGCAGGTATCTCCCTGCCTCCGAACGCATTTGTCGGTACGGCAGAAGCACTGATTATTCTCCGTGAAATAATTCGTCATATACTGTATATCCCTTAACTTGCTGTCCGTAGTACCAGCGTGTATTTTCCAGGACACCGACACCAACACGGTATGCCGATATTCTCACAAGAGTGATCAGCATACCGTACCAAGTATACCTACAGTAAATATGACCTAGTACAGGAGTCCCGGGTAGATCGTCTCGCCTTATCCGCGTAGACCAGCCATCATCGTATTCTCTTCGTATACCCTTAGGTTGCCATTTATTAACCGTAGGGTAAAAAAATAGCACGTCAATAGAAAGTATCAGATTACAATTCAACAATGTCCAACGTCTTCTTCTTATTCTGGATGACGAATAATTTCCCCGTTTGTTTCTTTCCCCTAAATTCTCTGCTACGTCAAACAAGCGGCTACTTCAAGCAAGCAGCTCCGGCAACCAACTCGCCCTCCCCACAACCTCAAAGCAAAAATCGTCGGTCAGTCTGTAAGCGCCGAGCCAAAGATCAGGCCGACGAGGACTCACAGGTGGGTCGTCATGGACGTGCATAATGTCCAGCCCCGCCATGGCTGCATAGCTCATGCCAAAGGGGTTTAGGTTTTTGTCCCGGCGGCGGCGCGTTTGGGGTCGTAGGATTGCCGTTGCGTTGGGGCCGCGGCGGCGTAGTCGTATTCGCTGAAGAGGTGGTTTTGGGGGTGCGGGCGTAAGGTTGATAGAAGGCTGATTTGTCAGTGGCGGGTAAGGGTGCATATGTAGAGATCGGGGCTGTGTGGAAGGCTGCGCGTTTGAGGGGGAAGAAGGCGTCGGATTTAGTCATTGAGGGTTGTGGTTTAGTAAGGGTCTTGGTATGATCTTGCGCATATTTGTTGTTGTGGGTTTAGAGGGCTTCAGCTTCGTGTGCCTTTGAACTAGTTGAATTTGAGGATGTTGAGTTTATAGCTAGCTTTGTACGCTGGTATACGCGACCCATTTGTATGTACTTCACCAGCCACCTCCCTTGAAATCTGGTGGCTAAGACCATAGCCGCTGCCTGTAAGCTCTTCAATCCACTTCAAAGTGTCTTTTCTTGAATTTTAATAAGAGTTGCTGTTGTTATTGCTGTCGCGCTTCTTTGGGTGCAAGCCCTCCTTTACACGTGTCTGCACTGTATATGTCCGAAGCCGTAAGGCCTTTGCAGCAGCATAAGGAGATTTGAACAACCCAGATTATATTCCAATAACTGCTTTAGCTAATAGACTATCCAGCTCGTGAGCCTTTAGCTGCTCTTGCGCACAATGTTAATAATGTAATTGATGGGTTAGCTAGTTTGATAGTTTGATGGGTTAGCCACCCCACTATGCCGGTTGCGCCATTGTGCTGGCTACGCCACGACCCATGTTAACTTAACCTACAATGCTACAGTAGCACTAAATTAACTAATTTAACATTGAAGTTTTCGTCATACAACAGCAATTACAAAACTGGCGATACAAGGAACTGTGTGCACCAACAACATCATATCATAGCTATAATTAACCTATGTAAAAACATATTAACTTGGGCCTACGCATTGCATATTCTGATGAAACAATCCTATACGGTTAAATCTAGATATCTCTCTTTCAGCGTAACCCCTTGGAATGTAGCGTACGGAACGAGAAACTGAGGAGGAGAAGGAGGGAGGTTGCACAAGACCGACCCGGGGAATAGTAGTTCCGAGAGTATCACGTGACAGACTCGAGTGAGTTCTTCAGAGGCCATTCGGCACGACGCCACTATATAAGTAGATAGTTGGTTTTTAGATAGGACCTTCGTGCTCAACTCAAAATAGTATTTGTTATATAAATTACTGTAACGTGTTACTTGAAGCCTTTGTGTGTGATCCCTGCCTCCTTTATTAAGTTAAACGTTTACGCATAAGAAACCTCTGCGCATCCTATCGTTTAGGAAGCAGCGTTATACGTATATAAAAATACATGAATGTCCAAATCCCAAAAGTGGTAGCATAAAGCAACAAGGCCACGTCGTTAAGTTGCTGAGTCCATACCATTTCAAAGAAAATGCTAGTTATCAACCCAACATATGTTCCATTGGAACATCGCAGTGGTATTCTTTGAGCTCTCATTTTAGCTGCTGGAGAGATACTGTTTTGATAGTGAACTTGGAGTTTGCTCAGACTTTCTATTTCACAAGTAAGCTAGAGCAAATTCAGATTAATTGCTGGAACGTACACTGCACATCTGTGGACAAATCTGCGTTCTCATCATTTAGTAACGAAGAGATTTTGTCTAGAGATTATATTAATTCGGTGCCCAAAGGGAGACATGCCCTGCACTTGCTGAACAACCTCTGGCGACTTGGGGGCATCATCTTCTGCAACAGACGTAAGGTAGTGTCTCGCTAAAATCTCATTGAGAATTGCTTACCTATGGCGGCACTTATTGTGCGGTAAAGAGCTTTGTGAAAATCAATTGGAGCAAACTTGAAGTAATGAAAACTAGCTCGGCTATCACATCCTGCGCGACCGCAATCTGAATTATCGTTAGCCCGACAAGCCTGTATCGATC
Source organism: Pseudogymnoascus sp. VKM F-3808 (assembly GCA_000750675.1). Taxonomy (NCBI): domain Eukaryota; kingdom Fungi; phylum Ascomycota; class Leotiomycetes; order Thelebolales; family Thelebolaceae; genus Pseudogymnoascus; species Pseudogymnoascus sp. VKM F-3808. The sequence goes on from JPJR01000084.1 coordinate 4,508, forward strand.
TGCTTAATTGGGTTTTCTAATGCAGCAAGATCTGAAACTATCAATACACCTAAGTTAGTTACGAAGAGGGCTTCCCGGCATTTATATGTTCAGTCTCAAGGTGTTGGCGGCAGGGATGGAAATAATTTTCAGCCATCATGATTTGGTGAAGCACATAAAGTCAGTCCCAGGGCAAGTTAGCAGCGCAGCATATTATTTTATATGAATTAAGCATAATAGTGTACTTTTCCACATGAATGACGGACCCTCATACTGCTCCCGGTAGGCTACGCCTGCGGACTGATGATGACCTTTGAATGATGCTGACATGGTATTGGGTAATAAAAATGCGCTGAACTGCACACACAAACAGTTACAGTGAAATGATTTTAAATCACTCTACATCCAAACGACGAAAGATGGTAAAGCAAGAGGAAATTTCCAGACCACTTCCTGTCGCTTTTCTAGGGCCAGAGTATGATAAGATTCCAGTGGATCCAGGGCCAACAAAAAAATCAACATACGAAAGGCCGTCTTCCTCTCGGCTCCACAGCCTCTGGACAAACATAAGTTCAGGAAGATGGACAGCAATGATGCCCGCTACTAGCAACCTTCCGGCGCCAATCAAGATATCAAAGCCCCTAAGCTGCTACTTAGAAAAGCCAGGCTCAGGTAGGCTAACATTAATCTCCTTAAATCTACCTCACACATCTCAACTTACACCAGAGGATAGGTAATCGGCACGGACAAAATGATGCGTTGAGGGAGAGTCGACCAAGAACGCAAGATTCCCTACCAACGCTCAGACCGCTAAGTTATTCGGATTTGAATTGTGAAATTGTGAGCGAATCTTCATATGATGAGGATGCATCCCCTGTAGTTGAGTCATTGCCTGATGGAGCAACGCGGTCTATGTTCGATAATTTCCTCACAGGGATCATTAAAGATGCCCTTTTTCAGGCTGGTAATCTTGAAGAGATTGAGTTCTTGGCAACACAATTTGCTATTGATAGCGATCTGCTCCGCAAAGCAATGGATAGCAATTTGTTCAAGGATAATCCACCTGCCTGGGAGACGATTGCATGCCTCTCGGGGGGGGAATGCAAGGTCGAGGATGTTCGAAAACTTTACCTTGAAGGGCAGGACAATGTTAGGATGTTGGGATCTCTCCTGGCCTGCGAGACTGAGGATCATCGAGTGGCTCTAGCTTTGTGGAGAATATGGACCTATTGTATCCTATCAGTTGATTCCATGTTTACCGACGAGTGCATCGCTATCCAGATGGCGTGGTTAGGTGGCCCAAAAGTGGAACGAGCTTTGTTGGGCAAGGCTCGATTCGATGGCAACGCAAATAAGAACTGGAGGTTATGTCGTACAAACGGCATTTTTGCGCAGGGTAATATTAAAATTCGACAACATCATATAGACGACATGATGCAAATTTGGGATCTGCTCAGGCAAAAATGGCTAGAGGTCATGACTCGGGAATTTTGTGATGACGAAGGTATTTGGCGCTCTTCACGCGTGTGTACTTGACAGGCTAACCCCCAAAGCTGCTGACCGCTATATCATGCATGTTTTCTCTCGTGTTTCAGGGCCTAGAGATGTTTTGAATATCTTGGAAGGATCCCGCCCTCCTTCCTTCACGTTCCAAAGAGCATTCCACCAACTTCATGGCACAGCAAATTGATCCAATAGGCTAGTCATGAAGTCCTGGCCTATTTATCAGATTCGGGAGCCTGAACCTTCAAAATCTGCCCTTGAACAACACGCCAAATTATAATTTTATTCTGGATAGAGTGACTCGAATAAGGATCTCCAGCGCCGCGTTGGACTACGGTATGAAGTGGCGGGGTATCGATAGTCAACCAACTGGATGTTGAGCGCGAGTTCATTCCAGAGGGTTTTGCAAGTGTGTATGCCGAGGATTAGAGAGCGCCCGATGATGGAGGTAAAAAATTTGAGCATAGCTACTGGTGGGTAGTCGGCGTCTGGTTGTAATAGCTGTGGGGGGTTTAGACATATATACATCATCATAAGTGTCAGCATCCAATATGGGCTATAGACTTACGGAATACTGGTGCCATTTGTCGATGAAAAAATATGACGTTCGAACGTTTCAATTCATTGTTGTCAGCTAAGTAACTGAAGTTACTTAGCCAACAAATACTCCTTGGCTTTTAGACCCTGGCTTTTAGTTCTAGACAGCTTCATTCGGAGTATCGGGAAATAAGAGAGAGAGGTGTTATTCTGTATACTGTATGATCTCAATTGGAGGATTCGGCTCGATAAGCTTCGCACGAGAAGCCACTATCGTGAAAGCCGCTTTGGTCAGACGCAGCATATGTTACCGATCTCCCATAATGAAATTAACGTTGCACCTTCAGTTCTCCCGTCGGTTAACGGTTCTTAACATAAGGCTGCAGGTTTAAATGGAAGAAAATGAAACCGAGCAGGAATAGTATATAATAGCTAGTTACTCTCAGTTATAATGGAAGAAAATGAAACAGTACAGTTAAAGGCGAATTGGGTGTCGTGAGATATTTAGTTAACTCTATTTGTGGGACTGCGGGGAAAGCGTGTGGCTTGTTGTGGCTTTGCAGATACATGTACTCTGCAGGTACCGAACGAGGTACGTACCAAGCAAGGTAAACTTGGCGACTCACCCCAAGACTGGCATTACTTCCCTCCTTCTCTCCTTCCTCCAAAAACTACCAGAGTCAGCACCTCTCGCGTCAGCGCTTTGTGTCACCACGACCATGGCTCCGCAACTGGATGCTGCGCAGAATATTTTGATCAAAATGTCTTTTTCTCGCCTTTGTGACTGAAATTAGACACCTACATGATACTTGTACGTCCAGACGTGATTGATGAACGGATTTCAACGATGCCTCAAAGGTTGACCGCAACAAGGTTGACAAAGTCTGCCAAAGTCTCCGGTGCCACTAACGCACCCGGTGCTTCCGGAATAACGGAATGTCCTATCAAGTTTGTCTGCGTGCCTCGCCCATTCTGGGATTTTAGACTCGAGTACAATGGCGAAAGTGATGATGACGACGAAGACGAGAACGCAGATAGCCCACGGGAGAAGGCATGGAATGAGACGTTGGGAGAAGCGAGAAAGACATGGCTGAGGCCTGCTGCAGAGTTCCCAGGTTATACTTGGACGGTACGTTGGTTTTATCGTTATGGGTTTCACGTGATACTAATTCTATAGCGTACAGCTGTCTTTAAAGGCGAGAAAGTTGAACAAGAAATACGACTTACAGACTCAGAAGAGGGACCAAGATGCGTTTGGAATGTTTATCTACAACGACTTTACAGGGTACGGACTGCAGGAAGTTATTCAGAACCAGTTGTCTGCGTTCAACAATGAATTTACATCTGAGAAGCCAAGTCCCTTCACAATGTGGTATATGATAGAGTCTTTAGCGTGGTGGTTCAACAGCAGTGACACGATGCTCTGGAATAGTATGAGTTCTGCAACATGTCGACTTTTTCACTAGCTAATTCGGTTACAGTGATTGACGATGGCGAGAGGGTATGTGAGACGCTTCAGATAGTTGGCCTTACTGTCCTGTCTACTCTCAATAATCTCGAGCAAAACGATCTATTTAAGAAAGACTCGGTTATCCCAAATATCCCTCTGATTTTATCCCTGTTCCTAGGTTTCTTAGGGAGCTTTGCCGACGCCATGAGCGTAAGAGGTGAAGATCAAGACTGGCCCAACGCAATCACGGCTTACGCAGAAAAGCATGATATCAAGATTAAGGGCAAGTACGGTATAAGCGGGAAGAATTATCGCGCTAATAGGTTGTCTGCCAAGAAGATTGCTCTTGTTGGTAAGGCGGCATCTGTAGATAAATGGAGATTTAAACAGCGATATAGAGAGTTCTCGGCCGCATATGGAAATGGAGGTGTGGAGTTTGACATCACGAAGATGCCCGAGGCTGAGCGCAAGGCAAAGGCTTTTGACAACGAGGACCCCTTAGATGAGATGCCTCCGGTACCTAGCGAAGACCAACCAACAGATGCTGATGAACTTTTTGGAGAGGTAGGTAGCGAGGAGGACGAGGAAGGTTGAGCTCTTGGCCTTACGGCTTAACTTAGCTTATCTGTCGCACGCTTATTGTGAGAGGCAGGGAGCTGCACAAACTGAACGCTCCTGTTGGACGAGGGATTAAGTTGTATTCAGTCTGTACCATTGTAGTAAACCTTGGTGTCGTCAGGGTCCGAGTGACCCAAACAACTATTTTGGATGTCATTGTTAGGTCTTCTTAGACTAGTTGTCCATTTCTAGAATGTGAATGTGGGCTCCTTCCTCGCTCGTGCTCTCTTAATCTCATCTATTTACAGTATGACCGTAAAACTAAGCATATCTGCTAGGTCCTCTTCAAAGTAATCCGTTCGACTCTTCCCAGCCAAAAACGGGCCATCTTTGCTATTCTTTTGATACTCGCCGAACTCAATAATAACCGCATACGCAACCCCACCCCAGACAATCATTTTGGAGCGGGTGAGGACCATCGCCTAAAAGGCAGTGCGTCTCGGTGCCAATGAACGCACCGTTCATTGTCTATTTTCCATGGCCAATCAATGTCGATATTCCGCAGAGAAAGAGACGATTTCATCCCCTCCAAAAGGATTTTCCATAAACCATCTGTCAGGGTTACCGTACAGAGACTAATGTATTTCAACGTGCCAGAATGCCTTGTAAGCAGATCTAGAAAATCCTTTTGATCAACACTAGTATCGATCAAGGTCAAAGACGTTAACTGACTCCAAGTCGTAGTGCTCAGAATAAACTCTGTGGATATGGGGAAGGTCTCGCTAGAACAGCCGTTAAATCTTAAGGTCTCTAAGTTCGCTGCACCTGACAGAATCTTGGGCAATTTTCTCGTCATCCAGCCATCGACATTTTGTTTAGTAGCGGTTATCGATATCTCACTAAGGCCGCGAAAGGCATTATAACAATGGGACAAATCAGACTGAGACATTCCTCCAAACACCGCTCCATCTATTCCACCGTAACCGTTCAGGCTTTGGATGCTGAACTTTCGAATCTTTACACCCGTGAACGATGAAACCCGTGCAAGCAGAAGAAACGTTTCGTTATACTCCGGCTCCGGCCCCAGAAAATATTTCGAGGAATATTCCTTGGCTTCGCAACAGTAGTATTTAGGCGACACCGCGATCTTTTTGACATTTGGCATTCGCATTAGAGCAGAGCAAAGCGTGCCTATGACCTCGCCATTATTCTGCAGCGCAGTCTGATCAGTGTATTGCTGACGGTATTGCAAAATGCTTTGTTCAGGTCTATATTCTCCTCGTCGGAATTCGGTTCAACAAAATTTCTGGATGCACTGCGTAATGCCACTTTGTAATCCGAAAGACTTTCGATAAGGCGATACTGGTTGCAGGTATAGATAAATTCCGTCACAGATCTGCTAATAGTAGGGTGACGCGACACAGCTGTGAGTGTAGCTAGCGGATTCGACAATGGGCCGCAAATAATACGAGGCAGGAGGAAAGGTGCTGCAAGACTTGCAAAGAGTTTACATGTGAGGCGCACTTTATTAAGGCGTGTTGGCCAAAGAGATGTATTGGCAATCGTCTGAAAGATCATAGTCCATAGCTCCAGAGGAAGCCAAACTTGATAAACCATTGTTGAGTGAGAACCTTTGCCTGTCCTGATATCGACAAAGCAACTAGGTTGGAATATGGAAGGAAAAATTATAAAAATTGCGCAATTGCTACTGTTTGCTACATCCCTAGAGACTCCTTTCTCCACTTCTAAGGCTAGTGGGTAGGTCATGATCCCTGGGAAGTCTTGGGCCCTGCATTACCTCTGTAATAGTCCACCTCAACAACTGTAGTCTCGCCCTTCTCATCAGGATCGAGCATGGGATGATGTTTTACGCCCCCTGAGCGGATAAGAATTACATGCAGACGGGCAATATGAAGACTGTACATAATTGGTTGCTACGGGAAGTTGGGGAGTTGACGATGTATTATTTGTGGTTGGTACTGTATTGCCATCTTGGGAGAAAGTCTAAGATCTTAGATATCGGATTGCATCAGTTGGAAGATCGGTCGTAGGATCGTCCGCAGGTTCCGCCGCGACGGCGTCAGCCGCGCCACATCGAGGCTGATGACTTGCTTTATGCGGAACGCAAACTCGCTCTCCGCCACCGCGTGCTGGATACGCTGACGTTCTCGCGTGAATGGTCGCGACGCCTCCGCGTCGTCGGGCGTGGCGGACCCTTCCATTCGCCGGAGGAGACGTTGCTGTATCGCCCGTACGATCCCTTGGCCGCCGACTCCGGCAGCGTCAGCACCGCCGTTGCGATCCCCTGCGTCACTAGGAGATCCTCGAGATTGTACCGGATCCACCGTTTGATGTTGGTGTACGCCTAGAGGCGGTCGCACGACAGAACGTCCGCACCGCGTTCTGAAGCCCATGTTGTCCTTCATCACCGCAAAAACATGATCCTGGAGAAACCGGGGCGGCAATGGCGACGTAAAGTTCCCTACCGCCATGTTGAAGGCCAAGGGGTAGAATGTCATCCCCTACGTCGAACGTGATGACCCATATTCCCTCTGCACTATATTGCAGTCAGCAAGCAGGCAAACCGCTGACTTCTGCTCGGGATCGAGGCAGTTCAGGTCAACCGCCAGGGCGTATGAGATACTGCTAATGTTATCGAGCTCGTACTTCTGGTCGAGCTCCGTGGCCAGTTGTGTCAGCCCGTCAGAGTACAGCCCACCAGAAGAGTTCGGATCCAGCGGCCACTCTTCTTGTGCGCCACCCACGAATATGCTGACTCTCATCACCTCTTGCTGCGCTTCCCTGATCGTGCCCGGAGTCAGCATCAGCCTCGTCATCAGTGTCCTCGCGCGGTCATCTCTCGGCCTAGGCTCTGCAGCCCTTCGCTGACCTCAATCTCAATGTTGGCACCATAATCGAGCAACGAGGGCGAAGATCGACATAGCAGGTGTTTCGACTCTATTACATCTACGTTGTGAGCTCGCGCACCAGAAGCAGCCATGGAAGATGGGAAAGATATCAACTGTGTAGCTAGGATATGAACTGGACAATCGAATGGAAAGAGAGCACGTCGACAATACCTCCTCGGGTGGGAAATGCGTTGGTGTCGCCATGGTAATCATTATGAGGACGTCTGTCGGATTGACGGCAAGCGTAGCTCAACCACCCAATACCCTCCTTCATTTTAGCACTAGATTGACGAGCATGGGATACTCGAGAACACATACTCCAATACGAAGCATGAAGGGCTGCAGCAAAGGCCGAGAGACTCACCTGCAACCGCCCGAGGGCTCTGATGACGAGGCATTTCCGGGAATATGGTACAGTGGGAGGTCGTCGCGAAAAAGCCACCAATATGCATACCAATCTCTAGATCGTTGGCTTTTGCGAGCCTTGGTGGAATCACTCCTCTGAGACATAGTCTTACCTGCGAAGCTCGCCACTTCCGACGTGCCCTATAATCGAAGCGGCCTGTAGCGCAGTACCTTGCCCCCATTGAGCATCGACGTTGGCTCCTCTTTGCAGGAACAACTGGACAGTTTCTTGGTGGCCCTCCGACAAAAGCCTTTCCGAAGCCGCCCAAAGGGCTGTCTCGTACGGTGCAGCGCAGGCATTGATATCAGAGCCTTTATACAGTAGTAACCCAACAATGTTATTGTGTCCGGCGGCCGAAGCAGCCTGGAGAGGATTTCCGTACAACCCACCTTGGAGATTGACGCTGGCATTTGGGGCTCGCTTTACCATTTTGAAGGTAGCAATTTATAAGGAAAGATACAGCCGATGTGTGTTTGTCGTAATCTAAGGCCGTACTGGGATCCTCCAACTTCCGAGGACAGTGCAAGCGTTATTAGGGGCGACCCTACCATTAAACCACTCATGCGCGTTCAAATTTGACGACCAGACATACGAAGCTCCTGCAAATATTACTGCAGCCAATATGACAGCTATATCTAGCCCCTCGTAAGAAAAAATTAAAACCAAAAAACGGCTTCTCCGCTGTTTCAACTGGTCGACATTAAATACAAGTATAAATAGCCACTGCATTACCCAAGATGTGTGACTAACCAATTGTCTACGGGTAGAATGTATGGGCTGGCTGCTGGGGGGGTATAAATACTTCGACTGCCCTGTCCCTTGCTTCCCTACGACCAGTTTCTTGGACTTTTACTTTCAACCCTTTGGCCCGCACTAGGCCCACTTGACTGGCTACACCACAGGTCTGACTAGCATACCAGCTTAATCGAATTATAGAATCAGCCTGGTCCAGCTTAGCAAGGTGCTTCTGCGCCTCTAGTGGACATGCCTGGTCCGATATCAACGACAACTATGTCACAGGAGCCTATACAGAATGTTGAAAGCCACCAATCCCGCAACCCTACATTCTGTCCGCCTGGCCCGCCTACTGCTTCCCGAGCGGAACAAGGCGGCAATGTTGACCAGGCGGTTGTAGCTGCTGATGATGTGGATCCCAACTCGCTTGTCCGGAAGCCTTTCCCCTTCTTAAAGCTACCAGTCGAACTGCGGGAAATCATTTGGAATATGGCGCTTGACGACCTAAAAGGCAAGATCATTATGCCTATTTTAAGTCATTGCGCCGACAGTGACGGCGACTCGTTTCCAGTTTGTCCCTGGCCATTTAGTTTGATAGCACCGCTAACTTAATTCGTAGAGATATTATACAAAAGATACTATCCGACCACCAGCCCCTGCTCTGCTTTACGTGTGCCGCGAATCGCGACATATCGCTATGATAGTATACAGTGATGGGCAAGAGGCATTATTCGACCCAGCACGAGACAGGCTTCTTGTGCTTCCAGAACGCCATCTAGAACATTTAAATGTGGAATTTTGGCGACACGCCCGACATATAATATATTATGCACCCAAACTAGCGGATACATCAACGCGACCATCAAAGCAAATAAAGCAACTAGTTCGAAGCTACAGTAGCGACCTTAGAATGCGCTTCCATCCTAGGGCAGAGGGCCTACCGATACAAACAATAACAGTACTCACCGACAAGGTACTGAAAGACGATATTTGGACTTTATTGCATAGCGGCTGGCACACCCCTTGGGATAACGATGATATTAGCACTGACAGTCCTGTGAGAGAGATGATCCGGGATAACGACATAGCCACCGTTCGCCAAGTGGAGCAAATACTTTATAACGCACAAAGCCGTCCGTGTGGTGGCCTAGTAAGGTAATCGCATGGCAGCAATATACCTGGCTCTCTACTCGCAAGAGGCTTTAACGTGGTGAAGCTGATCGGGCATGCGCCACCACAGCGCGTCATTGCAGCCCGACCTGGGAGACTAAAGCGCGAGGCAATGGAGGCCGATCTCCGCATTGAGAGGTCGGTGAAGCGTTGGGCGATCAACCTGGGGTATGACATCCCGTTTAAGCGCGTGCCAGAGATAATCCAGGAGGGATTCAAGGAGCAGGAGAGGATTCTGCCGAAGGGCAACCAGAACATCCAGGCTCACTTCCATGTCGCAAGGAACTGCCTAGAAAGCTGCCTGGAAGACCCGCTATGCGATGTGCTCCTCATGCTCGTGCTGACTCTCAGCTCATCGTCCGCGACACCATTCGTGGCAGCTAAGAGTCATGAGTTTGAGGCGGGCCCGCGCAAGGGCCCCGGGCTATTTGCGGCGGCGCCGGCGACACGGATGCTCTGGTTCCTTCGGCCGAAAGAGTTTCCGTGAGAGAAGGATGACGGGATGGTTCTCCGGTTGAACAACCCTAAGACTACGTGATCTTAACCCCAACCCTACCCCTTTTTACAACTAAAACCCCGTTTAGTTGACCCTAGCCGTCTCCCTAGAGCTAGCTGTAGTGTGTAGCGGAATCGGGCGGTCCAAAGAGCGGGGGTCGATTTCATTTAAATCAGGGGGTCGATTTTATTTAAATGTAAGTTTCCCGATTGAAGCCCGCAGAACCCGTCAAGTTGGGTTATAGGTAAGTCAACTCGTCCGATGCCATTGCCGGTTGCTGAATTACGAGATCAACGTCGGTTGTTGAGTTATTCGGGGAACAAATAACCCCAAGTTGGGGTTAGGATTACCAGGCGGGACGGAGAAGGTGGCGTTACACGGGGGCGTCGGGGTGAGACATCAATTAAAGGTGAAATAGGGGAAACATAAGGGTTTCGTAGGAATTAAAGTAGAGTCCAGAGCCCGTACGTAGAGTAAGAATAAGTATTCAAGATGGATCAGTTCATTCATTTACCGGAATTCCGAGTGATCATATGTGTTCCGGCCCAGCCACGAATAAGTGGTATTCGTGGCTGGGCCGGAACATATGCAAGAAGTGTTAGTTTGCAGTATTGCCGAGCGAGATCGACGCCGATTTCACAAGAGAGCCGGTGCGCGGATTAAGCAAGGAGAGCCGGAAGGCCATTTTCGAAAAAGTAGCAAAGATAGAGGGTTTGATATGAAACAAGTATATGTTAGGTCAGGTTGAATTCAAATATCCGCATTAGAATACAGGAGCAATCCCCAGGTTGGAGAAACCAAAGTCCGATGGGTTGGGTTGCACATTTGAGAAAGACGGGAGGAAGTGCCCGTTTGTCAGCCGGTTTGAGCAACCCATACGGGAATATTATCGGGATGTTCACGGTTGGATAAATCCACGCAAGAAAGGCCAGCCCAAACGAGATTCCGAGAGGGAAGTTCCGTGGGAGAAGGGGGTTCATTGCCAGAGGTTTTTTACCCACGGTTTGCATTCAAAGAAATTCAGGGTAGAGGACAAGATGAAGCCCGCATCCAGCCCCGAATGTCCCTAGTTGAAGATGGAAAAGGAGATCCAGTGTCGAATTGACAAGGTGAAAAGAGAAGTCAAGAAGAAGATTGAGGTATCGGACAAAGCCCAGGAGCCCGACGCGTGGTGAGGCGGGTCAAATGGGACGAGCGTTTACAGGGGAGAGACCGGAACAAGTTAAAGACGTTGATCGAACCCGTTGATCCAGAAGAGGAGGAAGAATTGGTTATAATCCATCAGAGTTTCGACAGGGTGATGAACGAGTGCCAGAAGCATGTCGTTGAGGAAGTGGTAGGAGAGGCCGCGTTATTCCGCGTCAATGCCACAGAGTATGGAAAGAAAGGCGAAAACCCGTTTTATATGGATTTGAAGGACCGCACCCATTTGATTTACCGGGCGTATTGGAAGCAGATGTTGAATTTCGTTGTGCGTGCCGAGTTGGATTGGGAGAAGAAGGAGAGGCCACCGTACCGATTCACGCGAGGTCAGAGAATGGCATTTGTTAAGTTCACGCAGAAAGCAGAGGATTTCGAAGGGCTGGAGGTGAAGGAGGAGATGAGCAGGGAGGAACGAGAGCAGATAGAGGAGTTGGACCGCGCGTGTTTGCGGTTTTGCATCGAGTTATTGGACCACCGGTTAGTGGGCAACCCATACGACAGCGCAATCATCAGCGGTTTGTCCACTTTAGGGATTGGGCGAGGAGAGACGTGGGTTGGGGCCATCCAATACACGACGATATATTCCGCCATCATCAAGATTGCCCGGGCATTGGTGGTGGAAGAGGGGTATCAGACGTGGACACGAAAGATTGCCGCGTGCAAATTGGTTGAAATGGATGAGGAAGAGGCGATCAAAACCACCGAGTCACCGTACCAGTTGATCCGGCAAATGGTAGACCGGTTCATAGGGTTGGAGGGTGGGACGAGAGATCCCAGCCCAATGGATCGGATCATCAGCAAGAGAACATACGGGATGGCGATCCGAGCGAGTACGACGGCGGGCGGTGAGATTTCGTGGATTGGAGATAGGATATTTGGGTATGGGTTAGAGTTCGATATGGGCCAGTTGCAGACGACGATCCACGGGGTTGTGGCCGAGGCCCGTATGATTTTGATGCAAGATTTGACGATGATTCCGTTGGACGCGTTTGGCGACATCAACGAGGGTCAGGTTCCGCAGATCGAATGGGCCAATTTACGGGATAATATGGCCGAGAGCCGGGTTGGATGGTCGTTTTTAGACGATGTCAGAAACCAGTCCAGTATCGACGGACCGTGGTGGCGAATCATGCAGAATCCAGATTTGAAACGGCAGTTTGTCAAGTCAACGGACCCAATCAGGTGGCGACAACGAAGGATCATGAAATTCGAGCGGGATTTAGTTCGATTACAGGAGTTGATGTTGTTCGGTTGGCATTTCACCGGAGGACAGCCATGTCGGGGCCCAAGCATATTGAGCGTTCGGCACCGGAATACCGGCAATGCATTCAGTGATACTGGTGATTCTGGCCATTGCAACAAGACACATAATGTCATCTGGCCAGCTCTTTTGTCTTGAATAGCGACTTGTCTGCTGTTAAGTTCAGTGCTCAAATAAAACCCGAAATGGGCTTCGTAGTGCTCTAATGCTGTATTGTGCTGTTAATTTATTCAACCTTTCAACAGTTCAGCGCGACGCACCCGAAGTCGCATTTTTCATGTCAAACAGTTTAAGGATAATTTACCCCATTGTTAACAGTAAGTGATTTGTCCTATCTGTTTATTACACTGTGCCGATGTACTGTACTGTATTCTACTGTGGCATTCCACGCTGCCAGCCAAAAGTGATCAGAACGGTGTTCACCAGTGTTGATGTGCATATTGCAGAGAATCACCTCCGTCATAAAGGGGGACCTATTACACAGTGTCCCAAATAAAACTCAATAAGTTAACTATGTAATTGTGTACAGTACAGTACTTCGCAAAGATTGAGCGTGATTCCTAAACAAGGAGCTGTACCTTTGGAGTACAAAGCGGACAAGGGTGCAGGACGTGTGCACAACCACATCAGGGAATGGCCCCGCTAAAAATGAAAACCAAAAAAATAGCGACACCTAATTTGCCTTCTACTGTATTCAATTGCAATTGATTTCTAGCACCTCTCGTATGTACGCATAATCAGCGCCACCGTCGATCTTTAGAACTGCAGACTGCATCATAACTTGGGCTCCCTTAATAAGGCAGCTAATAGCACTATTGATTGAGGTGAGAGAGTTATTCTGATGTCGTACGACGCTGCTCTAAATATGCTCTGTTTGAAAATCAAGCTCCCACATACAGCCTTTGTTTGTACAATAAACCTCTATAGGAGCGACTTCATGTAAAACATGAATGAAGCAAAGTAGGTGCCGTTTATGATTTTTTCCCCGATAGATGGATTACTGTTTGTTGGCGTGCTTTTCAGCTTTTTCTGTTGAAAGGTTTTGAAGTGGGCTTCAAGATCCCGAAGGGCTTCTGGGGAAATCATCTTCAACTTTGCACTAAGTGAATAGCACGGTTATTAAACCAAATGCAAAAAGCTTTCCAATGCATACTCTTATAGAAAATCACGCTCTGGTATTAGTACTGTACCGTAGGGGGCGTGGTGGAAGTATAACGCTCTGAAGTGTCTCCTCGCTCCAAGATTTTGTCATCGTCAAATTCGTCATCACTCTTATTCGTGATGCGAGAACCCGTTAACTTACCTTACAAAGGTACAGTGCTCTGTAATATCTGGATATTTGCCGAGTCTCTTTTGCGCTGAGTAATCCCATTGCGTCTGATTTGATTTATATGATAAATTCATTGATATTCGGAGTTTTTTACAGAAGCGCAAGCCAGCTATAAAGTGCTAGTGCTTGGTATTAAAAGGTCTGACAGACAGATAGAGACAAAACCAAAATAGCGTTCATGGAGCTCATATACTACCTGCTTAGACTTCAGGTATGGTCTAGGACGGGGTATTCTAGCAACCGATGATAGCCGAATTGTCCTGCATAGACAATATTGAGTGATAACTTCTACTTGCTGGGGTAAGTAACAAGAGTAAGTTGAGTACTTGATTATCTGAAACACGGGCTTAGGCAGGGTATAATCATACGGTACAAGGTGAATTAGGTCAAGTGAAGCCACAGCTAGACTATTATCCTCGCCAGCACTGCCTGGCTCCGCCCAACTCGAGGCACTTTGAGGCCCTTGGCCCCACTAGTGTCGCTCCATGACCCGAATTCTATATATAAAGCCAACCTCTCTCCGTGATAAAACCTCTTCTTTTCTCTGACGAGCAGTCAACCGTTAGATAACATCTAACGAACGCGGCCAACAGGCATATTTTAATTACTCTTGCCTAACACTAAACATCATCATAGCACCATTCTAGGCTATTTCATACTGTGTCTTGGAAAGAAAAACCTCAACATCGCTATCAATTTGATTCAAAGGCTATCTACATCATACGAGAGCGTTAGATATGTGCTGGGACACTACGACAGCATGCAAACCATGCTCGCTAGAAAGCGGAGTCCTGGAATATGCAGATGCAAAGTTAAATGGTGGGAGAGAATGTAAACTAAAGGAGGGAAAACAAGACAGTTGCCCAAATTGCCGCGATATTAACACCAACACCGAGAAAATTCGAAAATTTTGGTGTTGGTTGTGGAATGGTCCGGGATGGGAAAGACTGGGTGAGGCTGACGACGATGGATATGGAAGAAGACTCAGGGATCATGAATGGGCAGATCAAGGTCTGTCAGGGGCCAGGTCTTGATGCCCGGAAATTGAGATGTCTAATTATTAAAAGAGCTTATGATACAATACAGTAGCAGAAAACTGCCCATAACAGTGACTTTCGTATGTCTGATTCTTGCTACCTAATCAAAGTCTTTCCGCCTTCAAATAGATGCAAGAAAAAGTGATTCCACTATACATCGCAATTGTTGAGTCATAATATTCCACGCGCTTATGACCAGCCTCTCCTAAGGAAGAATATAAGCATAGTTCCTTATAGGACATAAACTGCATCGGATTGCAATTGGTTATGTTGGCGTTAATAATGCTGGAGAATTGAAGACTCTCGACTTGCACCTCACCCCAAATTGCCAATTGAGGGGTTGAATATCCATTTGCCCATATAAGTGTTGTAAGAGGGAGGGTTTTGTTCCGCCGTCGCCGCATTTAGGTGCTCCAAAGCCAGTGACTATGACCTGGCGACATAGCTCTGAGTTTTTGGTGAAATCCCTAACGGTACCTAAACTAGTGCAGGAGACTTGAACACCAATGCCGAGGCGGTTATTGCAAATCTAGGTCTAGGTTTAGGACAGTAACTTAAAGTTGCAATAGCTGTTTACCTACAATCAGAACAATTCACAATTACTATCGATGAACTTTATCTGTTGCTGTCTCATGCCTGATAAAGTATGTACCCTCTTTGGTTAAACCATTTCCTGACAATGTCTTCACTCCTTTTCAGATCTATATCCAGAGCCCAGAATATGGAAACTGAACCGGACAATTCGTTCTCAATTTTCCGGATATAATGCCAGAGAATGCAGCAGTCTGGCTTAAGCATCGTGCTTTACAGATGAGGTGTTTAGCCAGGTTTGGCTGAACGAGTCGTGTCTCTGTTAGAGTTAAGACATGGATTCGGAATCCAGACCCTACCATTAACAACCAATTCGACGGAGGGGGTCGTCATTCGGTCTTCGTTGTGAAATATTACTTCGGGACTCGCCTGATAACTTCCAAAGTCTGAATATTTTATTTGATAATATTCGTGTCTAACAATCATGCACGGATCGTGTCAGTACGAAGCTGGGTCCGATCCGTACCAAATTCTGAGTACATCTCAGTCCACTCTAGAATTTAAATGCGCCTTCTTACTCGTGGTTAACGAGTTGGAAGTTGGAACGTGGGAGTTTTGAGTGCCCATTCCACTATCAAGCTCGTTACGTCATCGCCAAGACAGTCGCGACTACACACATTGCCCCCTGCTTTACCAACTCGGTCGCTGCCCGTGTGTGTACCACGATTGACTTGGTGGATGGTACATCAGCATCACTGCCAAGCCCAAAGTCACGTTGTACGTAAGAGAAGGATATCGTCGAGGACTCATGCCAGACGCCCTGGCCTCCAATTGACCTTGGTATGCATGAGGAGGGAACGCCTGGTACCTGGAATGAGTGACTGAGCGCCTACTAAGTAGGTAGATTGCCGAATATCAGCCGCACGTGCCCTTGTTGCCATGAGCCAGAATGGCGATATACCGGGGCTTTGTGATCTAACTTGATGAGTGTGGCATGGTCCTCCACCTGAAAACGTTGGTTAATCCAAAGTAGAACTCTGCCCCATTGTTCCAGGATTACTCGGCGTATTGTTCGGCATATTGTCTGGGCCGGACTTGACGCTTTGCCCCTATTGGCAGGACAGACCGGACCGCTCTAATCCCAAAGCTGACTTCTACGTCGTGGTTGGATCGTCGTCGCATCATGGTTGGCCAAGACCCACATAATTGCCCCACCGAACCGGTCCGCTGGGACGGACCGTTGTGGCGACGGCGGCAATGTAACGGACAAACGCAAATCAAGATTCCCGGAGGACCCGCCTTGGCCCTAATTGGCGAATCATACAGGTAGGCATCCACGGACCCTGAACCGTCTGCAAGTGCTGGTTTCGCCGCTGAAAACGTTTCTGACTTCTAGTGCGATTTGGTATTGCGATTTGGCTTCGCGCCGTTCAGGCCT
>JPJR01000085.1:0-25624 GCA_000750675.1 Pseudogymnoascus sp. VKM F-3808
ACCCTTCCCTCCTCATCCTCCCCCACCCCCACCAGCGCCGTCATCCGACTCGGCCCCGACAGCGCTCGCAACAGCACATAACGCCCCCGATGATGCGTCTCCAGCCTCAGCTCATCGACTCCCATCTTCTTCAGCTCCGCTACAGGGACTGCGCACGCCGCATACGCGGGTGGCACAAACGTCGACTGGATCTGCGTCTCTGAGCTACGAAGAGCTTGCATGCGCCCCTTCTCCGCTCGCTTTGCCTGCTTCTTGAAGGTTGCAAGGACATCCTCGCGTGACTTCGCAGCGGGCGGCTGGCCGGCGCGGGTAGAGGCCGCGAGGAGCGCTTCGCGCTGTCGCGCCATCTGCGCCATGTACTCCCGCTGGTGGGAGACGTTGAGGGTATCCATGTTTGCGGCGTGAGTTATGGGCTCACGGGATTATATGAAAGTTGGGGAGTTGGATGAAAGATGAATCTTTGCGATTCTGTTTGTGCCTCGAGGGGGGAGCCATGATGTTTATCTTGCGCTCGTAGCGGCGTGAGACTGTACGGCGACGTGTCTACTTTGTGCTTTCAGCCTGTCCAAATAGTTTATGTTTATTTGAAACGTAGCTGTTTGTCGGTTGGTGGTTACCCCACAGCAATCTATATTCTTCCCCGCTCCCCGCATTGTGTCCACCCCGCACTCAATAACCCTGCACCTGACTAAAATGCCGGAAGTTGGGGATCTACTCCGCAAAAAGTGTAAAGCGTGACCATCTGTAGTTAAGAATGGATAATAGTAGTAAAGCAGTAAAGCTAGAAGAATTTATTGTTTCTGCTATAATTTCAAATGACTAATGTGACGATTTTTAGCCTCAAGCGAGAGAGATATATTGTTACTGCAACTGTAATTAAAAAAGAACGCAATTAAAATAAAGGCTACAATACGACCAGTCCCACCCATACCAGTAGGCGGCACGATTACTTGTGCTATTCTCGACATCAGTTCTACGGCCACAAAGGACGGAATCTATTCTATCCAAGAATCACCATTCCACATACGTCTCCCTCCAAACCGGATTCCCGTCCGCTCCACCACTCTTAAGCACACACTGTATCAACGCACCCCGTCTGTGCGAGTCCTCACTAACCCGCGATAGTACTGCCCTTGAATTCTCCGGAATGCTGGATATCTTTCCCCCTTCGAAGTCCAGATACTCCAGCCCTTCCTCTTCCACTTCCATTAAAAACGATCCAATCCGCGCAATTAACGCCGGATCCCAAAACCCCTCGATATACCACTCCTCTAACAATTTTATCGCCGTTCGTCGTATTATGGGATCACGACACCGCGTGACAACCACAAAGAGCTGCGGCGTAAGACCAATATCAATCCAAGGTCCTCCTACCCAAGAATTGCCCTTGCCATGTTTCTTCAGTTTAACGATGAGTGCAGCTAGGTCCACAAGTTCCTTGAATTGGGGATTGAACTGATCATACTCCATCTCGTTCTTAACCAGCACACCTGCTGTCAATATCGAGGTCGCGATAGCCTGCATCTGCATCATTGCCGCCACATGAGAAGCACACGAGAATCCAGCCTCAGTGCCCTGCTTAATACATAAGCTTTCATAAACTGGCTCAAACAATCGCATCCAATTCGTTATCTCTGTAGCAAGCTGTGCTTGCTGAGCTCTGATATTGTCGGTGACATCAAAGGCTGTTCTATAGATGGTCATATTTGATATTACAACAGAATCTTCTTCTATAAGCGGCTCGCAGACGTATGTGTCCAGTGGAATCTGGATCGTGGAAATGAACCGGTAGATACGGCAGACGATTTGGTTGAGACAGTCTTGTGCCTCGCGGAGGTCGTAGCAGCTCAGGGGTGTTATGGAGGTAGTTGGCAGTGGATTTTTTTTCTTGTCGTAATTGGTACAGCTATCGCTCCCCAATGTTATCATCTGAACACTAAGACTTCGGAAAGCTTCAACAATTTCATCCTCAACAATTAGGGGAGCAGGAGAGAGCAGTCGGTTTCGTCTTTGTCGAGGCATAGACGTTTGCGTTCGCCATTGTTGAAGGATTGAAGACCCTGAATTTGCATGCTTGATCGCAAGGTGGGTATTTCCAATAAGCATCTCGAAGCACACAACGAGGATGCACCCAAGCAAGGTTTGGCGTGGGCTACTCGTCCCCACATAGATAGCCTTCCGCATCGACTTAACAGCCGTATCATACTTTGATATTGCAAAACTGCGGTGAAGTTTCGCGATATAAGGAATGACAACGGAACGCGGACGGACGCCAGCAAGGTAGGCTGTCTCATGAGACTTCAATAAAGCGCTGATAGCGATAATTGAATGCCGAACAAATGGCTCATGGTGACTAATCTGCAGCATCAAGGAATTCCATAGACACCAGCCCCAGGTGCCGTCAAGGCCAGTAGTGGCCGTTTCCTGGAAGTAGCGAAAGTAGCGGCTCTCAACCTCGGATTCCCCTAAGAAGATGGAGGAAGGGGTTTGCAAAGTAAGGGAACTAGTTGCATCTTGCAGTAGTGATGGCGTTTTGGGCATTATCAGAGCATGATGCATCGAGCGGGAATGCCTGCCGTCGTGTCGCGAGCGCCCTTTTACAAGGTCATAGCCGCCACATGTCCGCTTGGCTTTGATGCAGCGTAGACATTCGGGCTTTCCTTCGTCGCACTTGACCCTTCGATTCCTATAAACCCTGTTAGAATCTGGT
Organism: Pseudogymnoascus sp. VKM F-3808; assembly: GCA_000750675.1. Taxonomy (NCBI): domain Eukaryota; kingdom Fungi; phylum Ascomycota; class Leotiomycetes; order Thelebolales; family Thelebolaceae; genus Pseudogymnoascus; species Pseudogymnoascus sp. VKM F-3808. The sequence continues at coordinate 2,711 of JPJR01000085.1, forward strand.
ACGATATCAAGCCTCGAGTATACGAGGATATATGTAATACCTGCACGTGGCACAACCCCCCTTTGATCTGGACGTAGCCGTTCGGGAGAACTTCGTGACAGTAACGCCAGCCATGGTTTAACCTGCTGTTAATTTCTGTGGGCATTTCCGTTGCCATCCATCTCTACTCGGATACAAAGTTGCTTAACGTCCAGTATTTGATTCACATGCTTACGTGGGAGCGAGATTGGAGTGAGTGTAGATAGTCTGTGTCTATTACATACCAATGTAGTCAGCAGCGGCTAATACTATGTTTAGGTGTGGCTGTGGCGAGATCTTATCAATCAGGGTATATGCTCGTAGAATTTGACCAATGACAAGCAACGTGTCACGTGCACCAATCGGAGTCCTCGTAGATCTCGGCAAATGAGATGCTACACATCACGTGACTATTATCTCCAAATCCGTCAAATGCAACGGCTAACTCTAAAGTTCGGAGCCAAAATGCCTATTTCAGAAAGTGGCTGCAAATAGACAAATTGCTAATCAAAAAACCTTGCGTCACTTTCTTGCGGTAGCTGAGCAATCACTAAGTATGGGACGCGCCGTAGAAATTACTTTCAACGACTAGTGTGTGTTAAAATGAAATTCTACGACGCGGCCAAGTGTCCATACCGCCTATGCCATAGCTATATATACCTGAGGAGAGTTCCCAAGTAATGTGCCATTTCTAAAACATCCAGTCCATCTTCCATTGACCAAACTAAACCGAAATTTCCTCGAAAAGCATTGCGCCACAGTCTCAAACCAAAACCGCCATATAGCAACTGGGAACGTCAGTATCGAAAGATCTTGCCTTAATTTTCAACATGCGTGTCCTTCTTCTCGGCGGCAACGGACTGACCGGTCGTCTTGTCATCGACGAGGCATTGCAGCGCGGCCACAAGGTTACAGCGCTACTCCGGGACCCGACGACAATTCCACCCAAGAAAGGGCTACAAATTGTGAAGGGCACACCGCTTGAGTCCGCAGACATCGAAAGCGCCTTCAATGCAGTCCCAGGCGACCCTCCAACCGCTGTCATCGTTACGCTTGGATCCCCGACGGTGAAGGGGAGTCGAGTCCTGGCCGGTTCGCACGAGAACCTCATCCCTATCATGAAAAGTCATGGCGTTTCCAAAATTGTCACAATGGCTACCTTCGGAGTTGCGGAATCTTTCCCCAATATCTCCTTTGTCATGAGATTTGCAATTAGCAAAACCAGCCTTGGATATACATTCCAAGATCATGGTAAGGTGGATGAGATCCTGAAGAAGAGCGGATTGGACTGGACGATCTTGCGGCCATGTAGACTGAGCAATGGGAAAAAAGCACCAGTCAAATACTTAAGCGATGATGGAACAGATAACGGGAAAAGTCTCGGTGCTTTTGCGGGCTTGGGGGGAATCTCGAGGGCTAGTGTGGCAGGGTGTCTGTTGGACGCTGCTGAGAAGGACACTTGGAATGGAACTACTCCTGTGATTTCGAACTGATGTCGTCTGAAGGCATGGGCCTGTGTGTGATTGCGATAGACGGAAGGGTTTGGTGCGAGGTGCTGGGGATATCATTGTCTACTGTATTAATTAGTGCAAGCAAATTAGAATGATTTTACTGTTTGAGTATGTTTATGAAACATCTATTTATAGTGCGATGAGTAGCACTTCCCGCCAAAATATATATCCAATACCACCTCTCCCGCCTTCTCAATACCACTTCAAAGCCCCCTATTTTACAGGACTATCCTCAACAGTTCTCTTCTTCCCCCAGGGAATCCTCTCCCGAATCCCCAAACCCCTCTTGGGCGCCGAATAATTCTCTTCTTCGACATTATTCTTCATCACAATAGCCAAAAACACTTGATCCAACGTCGTCGGGCTCACCGAGTAATACTCTAGTCCTAGCTCCGCCTTGCGCTCCTCCAATGCCATGATGAGCGCTCCAATCCCGCTAGCCTTCTTTCCCATCGGCTCACCGCCACCTTCAATCTCATCACTAACCGCCGATACCGCATCAGACGCCAAGGATGCGGTTGGCACAGAGAAGCGTAGTTGCCCATGGTACGTCTTCTCCTCGATACTAGCGCCGGGAAATTCATTGACGACCCAATCGCGCAACTCTGCCATCTCGCGCTCACTTGTATGCGGCGCTGTCGTGGTGACGAGGTGGACGTGGTATGCGTCGCCATGTGCGCGGCGCAGATGATCTGTCGTACCAAGGGCAAGCATGCGTTTGGCCATAATTCCAGCGCGCGAGGCCAGCGCGCCCGCCTCCTCCATACTATGTGTTGTAAGTAGGATAGCGCGACCTGCCGAAACATTCGCAAGGGTGCGCCACATAACACGCTTAGCCGCGGCGTCCATACCCGAGCTAGGCTCGTCGAGTAGAAGGACAGAGGGGTTGCCCATGAGGGCGATGCCGAGGGAGAGCTTGCGCTTGTTGCCGCCGGAGAGCTTGGCGGCCATACGGTGGGAGAAAGCGTCGAGGCCGACGGCGGTCGTGATGGTGGCCACATTGTGCTCGACGTCTGGGACGCCGCGGACGCGCGCATAGAAACGGAGGTGCTCGGCGACAGTAAGCTGGTCGATGGCGTCGAATTGTGGGCAGACACCGAGATGGAGGCGGGCTTTGGCGCGGTGCTTGCTGATGAGAATATCGTCAACATAAATGTTGCCACCGTTCTTAGAGGGCCTGATGTCACCACGGATGAGGGAGATCGTTGTAGATTTTCCTGCGCCGTTTGGTCCGAGGAGCGCAAATACTTCACCCCTTTCGACGGCGAATGATAAGTTCTCGACGGCCGTGAATTTCTTGAAGGATTTCGTAAGATGACGCACGCGCAGGCCATCACTGTTCCCAGTATCAACCCTAGATAGTTTATCTGCCCGGTCGTCCAACTCGACTTCATCCGATTCCGGTAGCTTCTGTCGTGATCCCCTAATACGCGAAATAACAGAATCGCTATCATGCCACAACAGGAACGCAAAGTATACTACAGACTGAACTGCAAGATATAGGATCGGCGCGCCGTACATGTTCATGCTTCCCGGGCTCGGCGAAAGGTCAAAACCAACGCATGTCGTCTGGAAAAGGTTCATCGACACAAAGAGCGCTCTCACGAGACTTCCCATGGGCGTGAGAAGCGATATCGTGTAGTGGACGGCAAGAACAGCCTTTTCGACCCGGTCCACAGGCAAGAAGGTGTTGACAGACATGAAGGCAACAAGGTAAAGCAGGAAAAATATAGCTTGGCTACCAGCTGCAATTGCAAAAGATGCAAGCTGGCCACGGGCATACAACGACACAATGTACGCCATCAAGACGGATGCGAGGGAGTAAAACAGGAGGACGACGAACAGGTATGCGATGTGGTACCAGACCTTGCTTAGAGCAGCAAAGATAACGGTGACGATCAACATGGACAGGAGAAAAACAACCCAGTCAAAGATGAGGTACGCAAACCACAACGGCGCGGGGCGTACTCCGTTCGAGTACTCGAGACCCCTGACGTGTCTGAGGCGCTCCAAGGTAGGATAGAGAGAGAAGAAAGCAGGGACGGCAGCAGAGACAAGGCCAAAGTACACGACCAGCTGTAGCGAATTACCAGTACCAGGCTGCCACGGACTCTCGAAATCCCTGAATTGTGTCGTAACCGTGATATTGCTCATCAGTGACCCTAGAATGTTTTGCGCGAACATGGCATTGTATAAACTGCGAGACGCTTGATATACAACCGTAGGGCTCGAGTCGGCGTTTCCCAGCCAGAACCCTCCTGGTGTGATGTTCTGATGATGCATGTCGATGTAGTTGTTAAAGTCGGGGTAGGTCTTCATGATGTGCAAATTGTCGGCCGTGATATATTTGTCGATGAGGCCAGCCTCAGGAAGCCCCTGGAACAGCTGCTTAAAGAATCCGGCTGCGCTTGTAGCGGCAAATTTACTCGATGGGCCGACGAGGAGATCGTAGGCAAATTGGGTTGAAATAGTTTCGAACTTCGCATCTTTCGCTGTGACAGGAGCACAAGTGGGCGTTTTCTGGTCCTTGACGAGTCGCGTAACCAAGCTTGCACAGATGATGGGGATAAAGAAAACAGCCAGAGGAGGAAGGAAATTGCGGCGGATGAGCGTTAGTCGCTTTCGGAACATGACCCAGCCTTGCCTCATAAGTCCTATTGGCTTTCCTTGCATCAGATCAAGAGTTTCGTTGCCACTAGATGGCGTCGCAAGTATGGGATCGTTTCCGTCACCCACAAAATGGGCTTCACTTGCTGCAGTAGCAGGAGGCGCGTTTCCAGCAATTGTCTCGGATTCGTGTCGAATTTCGTCTGCTAGCTGCAAGAAAACGTCTTCAATAGTCGGACCTGAAAGCTCATAGTCATCAATACCGTGGCTCTCGAGCGTCTTGACAATAAGGGCTGCCTGGCTCGAGGTTGCTGCTTTATATGTTATCTGATCAAACTGCTTCACTGCAGTTATCCCGTCAATGGCAGGCACCTCCCTATCGACTGACGTGGTGTGGAGGTGAACACGATAACCGCCTCCAAGTTTGTTCTTGAGCTCGACAGATGATCCCTCAGCACGAAGCGTTCCTTTGGAAAGAATCGCAATACGATCAGCGAGTAAATCGGCTTCGTCTAAGAAATGCGTTGTCAAGATAATCGTGCGCGCTCCTCGTTCTGCAAGCAGGATATCCCAGATTTTCCTTCGGCTCAGCGGATCCAAGCCACTGGAAACTTCGTCCACGCAGCAAACCGCACTCCCTCCCGTCAACATCATTCCGAGCTGCAGCTTTCTCTTCTGGCCACCACTCAAAGTTTGGGACTTGGCGTCAATCTTCCGGTCCAGGTCAACGCTATGAATCAGTTCTACGTTTTCCTCTTTGGTTGGAGAGGCACCCGTAGCCTTGAGGTTGCTAAAGATCCGAATATGGTCTCTCGCAGTTAATTCAGGCCAGAGAACATTCTTCTGAGGGCATATTCCAATGCCACCAGTTCCGTTGACGGTGATTGTACCGCTCGTCACAGGATTCATGCCAGCAATGGCATCTAAAGTTGTGCTCTTCCCCGACCCGTTTGCGCCAAGCAACACCATAATCTCCCCCTTCGAAGCAGAAAGACTCAAGCCATTGACTGCAGTAACCGTAGTCGCTTTCGAGCGACGAACCATCCGCCTCATAAACCTTGCGGGGTATAGCTTAGTGAATTCTGATAGCTCGACAGTGTGCTGCGCGGGCCCAGTCCCCATATTCTCCTTGACAGTAATGCGCCCCTTAGATGCCGTGCCGTGTAACCATCGCTCCACACACACGCCGATAGCTGCGTACGCAAATATCTGTATAAATAGGAAGACGAAGAACAATGTTCCCTTTGCTTTCCAGAGATCAGGCGCATTCTGGTTCAGATTCGCTGGAATCTCGTGCTCTTCGAAGCGAGCAATGTACATCATGAACCAGACGTAGTTACAGGGAGCGAAGAGGGCACTTAGGACTATTACCAATCCTCCACTGCCGTTCTTAGAGCCAAAGGCCTGGGCGATAATCCCGAGAACAAGGGTAATTATGGTGATGGTGATCCCACTGAGCTGTGCTCTCTTGAAGAATGCCCCACCCATGTATGACCATGATGTGAGCGAGAGCCCCAGAAGGATGTGGTATAAAATCGTAATCTCCGGTGAGGTGGCCGTAAACAAGCCGAAACTAAGTACAACGCCCATGACAAACCAACCGGGGGCATAAAGGATGGTGAACGACAGATGATATGACAACAGCCGGGCGATCTGAGGCTGCCAGCGCTTCTCATTCGGCATCATGGCTTCGATCAGTTGGGACATACCGATGTCCCGCTCTGTCGCCATGAAGCCGCTAAGGTGGTAGACAACTCCAACCATGGCGAGGAGGAATGCGATCCCAAGAGCAGTAATGATAGTCCTTTGGAATTTCGTGCGGAGTAGTTTACGCCGCTCCTCTTCCGTCAGAGTCGTGTAGGGGTACTCCATGACAGTCTTTGGCAGCGCTGAATGGTCGAGGGTCGTGTTCGCGTTCGCAATCGCTGAGTCGACTGCACGTTGTAGAGGCAGGGCATAGATCTGGTGGTCATTGTCGCCGCGTTCCATGTCAACTATACTTCCCATGGCGCCGTCGAAGCGCAGGGAGTAGTTCCAGCGCCCATACGGTCCCTCGGATGGCGACGAGGCAAACTCAACAGCGCCAAAGCACGTAGTAATCCCCCTAAAGCTCGAACGACATATCTTGGCCAAGTCTGTGCCGTCAGGGAGGCGAGTAACATTTTTTCCAGCCGCAAGGATTGGAGCCGAGACGGCATCAATAACGCGATCAATATCGCCGCCATTATGCCCGTTATCGATGAAGATCACCTTATCCCTCCCATTCGTCGCAGCTGCCATGCCATCTTCCAGGGATCGTATGGGGCGGGGTTCTCCGATGCCAAAGGTGTTTGGCTGGGCGAAGAGGAAGCGCGAGTAGGTCAAGAATATCATAAAAGCCACCGGCAGGATGAACGTCCGGATGGACGTCGGCAGGGGATGCCTTCTCACTGCGATCAAGAGATTCTTCGCCGCCAAAGTGCGGACCTGCTTGAAGAAGCCCATCGCGAATCACGTGTGTCGCTCCAAACAGCGACAAAACGAAAGTACAGCACAATACAGTACAGGATTCAAGTTGCTCGAGCCGCAACAGCGGGTGATGGACAGATAACAAAGCCCTAGGGCAGGCAGAGGGCTGGCAAGGCAGATCTAGTAGCACTTCTCGAAAACATTGACGCGCGGCCACAGGGAACGAGCATGCATTGAAGAGGAACGAGACTAATAGAATGGAAATTGACGTTGAATTAGACCCCCCCCGGCGGAAACCATCGGGGATCACCCCACCTCCGCGGTTGCCTGTAAACGTGCTCTGAAGACATTTACCCACATGGCCCCCAGATGCTGCAAGTGTGTTTTTTTTAGTGGAAAGCAACAGCAGCGACAGCAACTTGCTGGGATGTTGATACGCCACGGTTTTCTTGGGGGTAGCTGTAGATTGGGACTGGACAGAAACTGAACAATACTGGGCTGCGCCACGGTCGAAATTGCTTGGCCTTCTTGGACGGCCCATAAGTTTGCCGAATTCCGCTCCACACGGATACGGAGTTCGCTTCGCTTGCAGGGCAGGAGCTCGGTTGCGCTGTTGGAAATAAGGGACTGTGACTTTACGAATTGCCAAATCAGGCTATTCGTATAAAAAAGATGTTTCGTTATGGAGCTCTTGAGTTAGGCTGCCGCTGTACTTGACGTACACATTGCCGCATTGGGTTATTCAAAAGAAACTTTCTCACTGGGACGCGGTGAGTGAGTTGGTGATCACTCTGTTTGATCGACGAACTGCCATATCTGGTTATCCCCATTGAAATTTGCCATCTATAAAATTGCATGAATTGTGGAGTACGTTACATCCGAGTACGAAGTGTAAACACCGAGGTGATCTGACGGACGGGGCCGCCATCACATTGCCGCTCTTATATGTAGGGCGGCCAATAGGAAAGTTTGAATTGGTAAATATAGCAGGTCCAGCCGCTGTTATTAACGGCTCAGTGGCGTTCTAGTTTGTTTGATAAACTGGAGCAGTTGAAACATACCCACAGATAGGTTGCATGGCAGGAACTTCCAGAAGCTTTGATGGGTGCGGCGGCGCTTTATACCGCGACTAGACGAGATGCCACAAACCGGAGTGCCACTCCATTGGAATCATGAGAAACGACCCCCACAATCAAAGATTTTCAGCTATCCTAGTTTATTTACATTTATGGTAGTAATACTAGTTACAGCTAGTGATATTTTATTTGCTCATACTTGCTCATTAACTTGCATCTGCCAGGGTAAACAGCGTTAACTCGCAAGGCTCATGATAAAATAAGTAGGTATGAAACGCTGAAACAGATGTCTATTAAGAGGGTATCTATCCAAATGCTAAGTATGTACAGTTACATACAGCTCGTAACCAAACTCCCACCTCCGATGCCTTTTAACCCGCCCACATTACAACCTCTCATCCTCCAGCCTCCAGCCTAAAACATTCTCACTATCTGTTTCCTCCCCTGAATCTGCTCGGCCACATCACAAGGCCCCGTCAGCCTCCAACCTTCTCTCAGTCTCCCTGCTTCCCGCCACAACCTGCCTCTCCATATATCTCCCCTCCTCCCCGTCCCTAGTCACCCACCTAAACTCAATATCCTCATACTCTAGCACCTTATACCCATCGCGTTCCGTCAACCACAACTTCCTTGTCACCAGCAAAAACCTTCCCACTCTCCCTCTTCCTACCCTCGGTACCACCCATCTAAACGTAGCCCACCATAACACTCCAACAACCATAATAACCGTCCCCACTGTCCCCGTCGTGAACCACGGTACTGCCAGCCACGCCGATGTTGCTACATCAGGCGGCACCCACTTCGCTGCAACAGGGAATGTATTTGCGATACCAAAGATGAGTGCAGCGACGCCGCTGACATAGGCCGGGACAGGGAATCCGCTAGCGCGGGACTGCGCGGCCCATCCGCGGCGGGAGACGAAGCGCATATAGAGTAGCCCGAAGCCGATGAAGGCTCCAAAGGCTGCGTCGACGGTGTACGAGTACAGGTCGACGAGGAGGGTGTAGGTGGCGGCTGTTGAGAGGCGCCAGGTGGCGAGGATAAGAATAACGGAGACAGAGAAGTGGAGGACGAGGGCGGGTAGGGGGACGTCTTCGCGGAGTGTTGGGCGCTTGGAGCCCCAGAGCGCACGGATGGGGATGCGGACTGAGGGGTAAGATCGTGAGAGGAGGCTGCGGAAGGGTAGAATGCCTTCCTTGGCAATCTCCTGCTTGACGCGTGCCGCAGTGTAGGTCATGACTATGATATTTCCCAGGCTGGAGACGGCCATGAATGCGGAGAGCATTTGGGGTGCGCGGGCCTTCCAGGCGGGCGAGATAGTGCCGAGGGTGAAGAGGAAGAGGCGATGGGCGACAGTGATTGGGTCATCAGCAGAGAAGTACTCTACAGGAACGGCGGCGAAGTAGGCGCCGTTAACAAGGAGATAGAGCGCCGAGACGATCGCGACTGCAGAAAAGGCTGGCCATTTGTAACGGCGTCGTGGGTCGTCCACTTCGCCAATGACATAGTTGGCCTGGTTAAAGCCGCCAAAAGCGAAGATTATGGCAAGAAATGCCTCTGCGTAGGTGTAGGCGCTCGCGCTTGATTCCCGTGAAATGGGGGCGGGAAACTTGCTGGCGGATACAGGGGGAAAGATATCATCTCTTGTGGCAAGCATGCCGAGAATAAACATGAAGACGAGGATGGCGATTTTGACGGTAGCAAGGAGGTTGTTGATGATAATGCCACCTTGGCGCCAAACGCCGTGGATAAAACAGGCGGCGAATGCCGTGCTTATGGCGATGCCCCGAATGATGGCTTCGCGGTTAGGACGGTCCATTTGGCCCGAAGCTTCCATGACGGATGTTGCAAAGGCGATTGCATTCATAGCCACGTGGCCTAGGAGAATGAAAGCAATACCGAACACGCAGGTCGTGAAAAAGGCGGGCTTTCTGAAGATATGTTTAAGCTGCACATCATGTTAGTACTTGTATGGTGCTTTGTTAGTGAATAGGGAGACCAACGTAGTTGAGTTCTCCACCGCTCCGCGGGACTGAGACTTCTATTCCGCCAATCCTGTATATTGGAATAGTAAGGCCGAGTTCCATGTATACTAGGATACCAGCTATGGCAGACACTGCACCTAGTGCCCACCAAGCCATACTAATGCCTACGGACTGTGTATAACTGTAGACCACGGCTGGAGTCCGAAAAATCCCTGTGCCTTCTCAGAGCATTAGAACGATCCAGCTTTCAGTATCTCGGGGCAGAAGACTCTTCAAACTCACCAATCATGCGGTTAAAGATCAAACACATCACTGTTAACGAGCCCAGTCGCATCGGCTTTGCAACAGCCTTTGCATGGACATCGGCTTCGTTGAGCAAGAATTCATCTTCGGGTGCCAGGCCCATACCACCCGGCTGGTCGGGGGCAGCTGCTGCAACTCCATTTCCATGAGCCGCCGCCTGGTGGTTAGTGGGTATAGGACTGACGCTGTCTACACTGCGGCCATCCTCATAGCTTTTAGCCGTGCTAAAGGGAGAGGGCGAGTTAGAAGAGTAGTAGTGTTCCGTCATTGGTATATTCGAGCCTTGCTCGATCCGCGTTGATATGTCAGTTCCGAGGCATGTGTAAACGAGAGTGCAGGGTGTAGATTAGACCGGAGAAGTGGGACATATGAGGAAGATATAAAAACACCTACGGGACAGGGCGCTACACATTTTGAAATTGTTTTGCGCCCCTCATGCTTGTGCAAGGTTGGGGAGGCTGGAGAGCCTCGCCACGGTTGACCAGATGTGACAGTTTGAAGTAGGTGCACAGCCTTGAGGCAGGGGCATTGTCATGATAACAGTTAAGAGGTAAAATCCCGGCAGCTACAGTTCCCGGGTGATGGGGAGGCTTGGACTGAAGAGGAAGTAATATGCAAACCGGTCTGAATGTGTGCGACGTGACGCATCGTATATGGTGATTGCATGCTCAATTATGCATGGGATGGCCAGCACATACATAAATTCTTCAAAATAACCATATAAACCGTACATAAATCATATAATTATGAAAACACAATTCGAGTAGCACTCACTAGACTGAGCATCTCCTCCGCCTTCCAAGAGCCAGTCAGTGTTCAATATTAAATATTGAGTCGCGTAACCATTCCTGTTCGGGTGTGGGGTTGACGCAGTCAATCCGGTTAATATCGCTATCGTGTGCCCACTGTCATCTCCCCGTCAATCATATCTTCTATGCCGCCTTGGCCCTGCAGCTTCACAGCCTCACAGCCTCACTTCCCACCCGACGTGCAGTAGTGTAACAATATAACAATGTAAGGCAACAGCAGCTCGTTTCTAAACATGGCCGCCACCACCACGCGGCATCACGCGTCGGTGTGAATCAGGTAGGCCAGGAAATGGCGTTCTATTTCCTAGGCTGATTTTCACAGCCTCTCTTCGAACAGCTACATCGCGGCACAACCACCACCATGAGCGCGTAAAATATCCCATCTCTCTCACCAGACAAGACGCCGAAGAGTCAGAGATAAGAGGCACACATCCAGGCGTTCCTTCCTCCTCACACGACCGCTGTGCACGTGCCGCCTTTTCTGAACCAAAGTGAGTGCGCAAAGGTTACGCAGACCAAATCCTCCATTTTCTCCGTTCGTGCCTTCTATCTTCACCGAATCGCCAGCCTTGCCACCGCCCTCAGATGTTGGTTCTCTCCTTTGTGACAGACGCGAGGCCCTGCATATATTTCCTTTTTACCCTTGCCCCGAGATTACCAGTGACTCGGATCGTACTCGACTAGAGCTGAATGACATGCATGTTGTTTATTTTACATCCGAGACCCTGCACCTGCCTTGCCTTTCTCCATGGTGCTCCGCCTCCAAGCACCCTTAAAACAACCCTCTCACCCCAGACTCTGTTGATCTTATCTAACGATACTCCTTCCTGCGAGACACACTTATTGGGCGCTAAATAGCGCATACCACGACAATGTCCTTTGTTAGCATCAGCGATATTGCGAAGTGCGCGAATTTTACGTTTAAACTCTACCAGTATGGCTTCACGGGAATCTATAGCGCAAGTAAGTATCTCAATATCACAAACAGAACCCTCACGTTACTATCCGCTCAAGCTCGGGTTAATTTATTGATGATAGTGTGGACCGTGCTGACGTATATTTTCCACAGATTCCCAATACACCGAATTCGGCCAATCCGTCAACGCCCTCTATCAGAATCTCCATCAACTGGAAATAATCTTTGAAAAGGTTCAAAGCATTCCACCCTGCTCTATCCCAGGTAGTTCTAGTTTCTATGACACAAGAGACCTGAACGCAATACTTGATGATCCCCATTCCACTATTCAGGAATGTTCGCGGTTATTAACGAGACGCGACTGCTTTGAGGAGAAGGGCGGCTTCATCCGTAACATAATCTGGAATGCATTTGTTCAGGACGAAGTTACGCTGCTTCACAAGAAGGTCATGTTTCATAATATCAAGATCTTAGCATTATTGAAGCCTCTTGAGCTGTAAGTTGCTACCATTCCCACTTTCACGATATGTTCCTAACAATCCAACAGAAAATTACTCCTCGATATCCAGTCTCTGGTAATCAATTACGGCGAAGCCTTGCTACTAGTACTAGGTCAGATCAAGGAGCTTATTCTTGGAGATGCCCGAGCGATTGGCGCCCAGGAAGATGTTCAATGCCACCAGATCGTTATCCCGCCATATTTGGTACACAAATTTGAAAAGCTGGCCATAGACGCCAAACCAAGATCACGATCTGATGATACATTCCCTATGCATGATGGCATCAATGCCTTCCTTCAGCATTACGAAGAAGAGGCTGCGATAGCCAGGCTTTCGCGCTCGCGGGGTGTCCAGCCGGTATCCCCAACCCAGTGGCCCAGGCAATATGTTAGTATGATGAGGAGCATCTGGGTTATCCAAAGAATCCAAAGCAGCGCGGAATATGTCGACTCATGCGCCAGTGGTAACCAACTTCTGAAATACTTTGTAGAGGATTTGGCAAAAAAGTGCCTGCATCTCTTCAATCAACACTCAGATAGGCCAGCAAACCCTTGCAAGGTCAAAAACGAACCAGACGAGATGTCTCTATGCCTACTCGGAGAAGAGGATTTTTTGATCTGGCCTATACCTGTCGCCAGCTATGACCGTCCGCACCCAACGGAAATCGACGATATGAAAACGATTTTAAAAACTCCGCTGGTACATTTGAACCCTGAGCGACAAAGATCTCTTGTATTACTTCGTCAGACCGAGACAGTTCTCGAAATGATCACCAAAGAGACTTCGGCATCAGAGCGAATTAGTGAATCACGATCGTAAGTTGCTCCTCCTTTCACGCGCTTTATAATATCCAAGCTAACAAATAGCTCAGCCGAGAATTTGACCTCCGTATCGTTACCCTCAGTCCCATCTACGCTGATCCTCAAAACCAGGCCTTTGGATTCGACATTGGACTATACACCTCCGGCATGCCCACGCACGATAACCTCCTTAGTTTTCAGACGTATGAAACCCTCTACAGGTTTCAAGAAGCTATTACAGGTTATCGTGTCGTCGATGATTACAACGACATCGACGTGATTGTCATGGCTGACAAGCAAACACACTACAAGGCGCGAATCCAGATCTGGAATTTCTCGCCCAGCGTTCCTGCACAGAACGCTTTGCCCACTATCTACAGTAGTTCCTCGTCCGTCACGTCAGCATCTACCATACGCCCAATATCAAATTCCAACTCATCCATGGAAACGAGTCACCGCAAACGCTACAACGACTCATCCGCCCGCCTTTCGTCACCACGCAAATCTACGATATTCTCCAGAAGTTCATTTTCACCGTCAAAGGCTACTTCGTTGTCAGTGCGTAGCGCAGCAACAGCTGTTTCGGATATACAATCACTCTCCGACCCGCGCGACAGCAACACCGAAGCTTTTATATTCCAAACTCCGCGCGAGCCGCTCCTGGTGATGTTCCTACGCCCTGAGAAGCAGCCCGTTTCTCACAAATCACGTCGAGACACAGGCGATAGCAGCGACAACGGCGGTGGGCTTACTCTGCTTAAGATCCCGATTGGTGCGCCCAAAGCCGTGCTGGAGAAAAATAACTGCTCATGTCTGAGAGGCAACCCTCCGTGCACGCATTCTTCTATTACAGGGCCTGCTAAGAGATTTGGCACAGATCCACTTTGGGCAGAGTGGTGGAGGGGCAATATGGTGAATTTGGCGGCGCTGGGAGCGCATTATAATAACGAAGGACGCGGAGGAGGGGAGAAGCAGAAGCTGAACCATGTGAAGTTGACTTTTGTTGGGGAGGGAGGTAGAGAAAAGAAGAAGAGATTCGAGAAGATGGTGGCGAATGTACAGGAGGTAGATAGGATAAAGAAGTATGGGCTTGAGGAGGAGAAGGTGGAGCTACGATTGAGAAACCGAAGATAGAGGTCGGCGTTTTGGGTTGTATTTTTACTATGTATTATTGGCAAGGATGGAGTTGGATAGGATATACCCAGGATATATATTACGGACAAGTGGCTGGGATAAGTAGAACAGGAGTTAGCAGGGTTATGTGAAAGAGGCACCGATAACGATTATTTGGTTCTATTTCAGCGTTGTGCCGTCTGTTCTATATGTGACCTCGGATCACCTCAAGACCCTATAATCCCATCATCACTCGCTGCCATCCTCCCATCTCTCTTCCAACGCCCTCTTCACTCCCTGCACCCCAACCCCGCCCTTCCCCACTCCCCTGCTAACCCACAACACATCTTCTACGGCCTTCCTCACTCCGGGAAACGGATGCCTCAACATCCTCAGCAACACCTTTTCCACCTCCCTCTCCTCTTCCCCTACTCCCAACAATCCCCCATAAACCCTCACTGCAACCTCCAACTTCCTCACACTCCCGCTCTTAAAATGCGCTCGCTGCGTCGCCAAAAACAATCCTCTCAATCCGTTCTCTCCCCCCTCCAAAATCCCCGCATCAAGTAGGAACGCAACCACCGACATCATAGGGAGCAGCACCCGCTCATCTCCCGCGTCGTGGAGGCGCTTCACAGACCCCACGAGCGTGTTGCAGACCAGCTCGCGGTTGGCGGGGGCGGCGAAGCAGAAGTCGTTTAGGGCGGCGCGGGAGGCGCGGATGAGGCCTTCTGCGCCGGAGTCGGCGGCACTGACGTAGCCGTCGAAGAGATAGGAGGCCCAGCGTTGGTGGCTGTGGAGGGTGCTGGTGGAGAGCCAGGTCGAGGAGGGGAGCTGGAGATCGAGGAGGTGGCGGAAGTAGGTGGGCGTAGCGTGTTGGGCGGAGGTGAAGGCAGTGTATTGGCTGTCAGAGGGTCAGTTATAGTTTGTGGCTGAGAAGAGAGAGAGAAAACATACGTCGGATCCTGGATTAGGATTGCCAGCGCGATTTGGGCTTCTGCGCGGACCTTATCGAGTTTCTCTGCAGCGAGGCGCAGGGTGCGACTATAGAGGGAGCCGAATAGATCCTCGTCTACAAACCAGTTATTATCCCTATCTCTTACCACAGCTCCACTCTGAGCATCACACGAAATCGTTGCAAACGCTCTACTCGTCGCCTTGAGCGCTTCAATACGCGCAAGGGATCCGATATCCCCACGGGCATCAGTCGTATAATCGTCCAACCCCTCCGCGATCAACGGGACAAAACGCGTAGTGTGGGTGTCCAGGATCCTTGCGCGATTGAGGCACTGTAGGATAGACACGCGATGCAAGACATTCGTGGCCTCTTGCCACTCGCTCAAGATGAGGGCACAGATAGCATCGCGCGACTTGGTATGGGTGAAGACGCTGGCGAGGGCAAAGAGGTAGCCGGGGTAGCGAGTGCGGCTTGAACGGTCTTTGACGGCGAGGGTCCAGGAGTGGATGAGAGATTCGCTGGCCGCGGTAGGGAGGATTAGTGTTAGGCTTGTTGCGGCGGCGACAGCGGCTTCGATGGTTTCGAGGTCGGCGAGGCGGAGAGAGGCGTCAATGAGGAATTTAGCCGTTTCAACAAACTCCGATACCTCGGCTGAGTCATTTGAGTCGTCAGGGACGCATTTTGGGGCGGCTTCGTTGTCGCGAAGAATATTTTCCCAGGCTACTGCATCTAAAGCAGCATGAGAGCCACCTTTCATGGCTTCAAGCACCCTTGACATTCTGATAATAGGGCACACAGCGACAATCAGCCTACATGCAGCCTCAAGTCCAAGTTCAGGCCGTCGAGATGTCGCTTCCACAGCACTCTTCAGTGACCCCAATGACACCTGCAGAATCGACCTCACAGTATCCAGTAGATCGTCCCACTCTTTCACAGCATCCACTCCCAACAGTGCAGGAAGCGCCGCAGCAGCTGCAGCCATTACCAGCACTAACCCATGCTTCTCCTCAATGGCCCTGGCCTTCAAATTCTTTAGCTGTCCATCAATTTGTGCGATCAACCCTTGAACTCTCCGCCATGGCTTCTCCCCTCCATCTTTGCCGAACAGGTTCACCAGTGCCCCTACACCTCCTGCAACCGTCCGTCTTGACTTCGCATCTCCACTCCCCACACCCCTCCACCCAAACAGTGCCCTCATCAATGCCTCCGCATAACAATCCCCTAGCCTAGCCGCTGCAGGAGCAACCTCGAGAATAGCCCTCGACCGTAGCGCAACAGCGTGGTAATCTACCACCTGCACGACCGCAATGCCCTCAGTGACAATATCCGGGTGCCTTCCAATCAACTCCTGCAGTGCAGCTGACGCGCCACGACGGATATTCCCTGCCGAATCATAGGAGGAGGCAACGACTAGCTCGGTGGCTAAAATCTGGATTATTGATTTCTCACCGTGCGCGGTAGCGGCACCCGCCTCAGCGGTGGCAACATTTTGCAGTTCGCGGGTGGTGTAGCGGCGCGCGAGAGCCCAGATGCCGAAGCAGGCTGCGTCGCGGACGTTGGTGCCGATTGAGCTCCCGGAGGTGGAGCGACGCTCGAAGGTGAGGCCGGTGAGGAGGGCATGAAGGATTAAGGCTAGGGAGTCGGGGGGTGGGGATTTGCGGTAGAGAAGGTGGGATAGGGTTAAGATGAGGCCGTGCCATTCTTGAGGGTTGACAGCAGAGAGGTCCTGGGCCTTTTTGCCGTCGGGGAGGGTGGTCCACAGGACGTTAGTAGCGAGAGAATCTAGAACAGCGGAGACGACTTGTGAGGCTAGGTCAGGGGCTAGCTTGAGTGTTATGACTGAGAGGGCTTTGCTGGCTGCGAGGCGGACTGGGGTGTCGTTGTCGGCTAGAGCATCGAGGAGGTATCCAATTGTGGACTCAGCGATTTCGGTGGTGAGCACCTCGTTTCCTTTGGATGAGTACTCTCTCCTAAGAGCCAAGACAGCAATGGTGCGGAGGACCTTGATGACTGTTTTTCGCGCTATCGCCGACGCATGCACAATCTTGAATGCAACATTCTCCTCGTCTGAGATATTCTGCACTGTGCGAAAGACTTTGAGGAGGTATGGATCCATGTCGGCAGTGTTGAGCGACGATATCAGGATCCCAGCCAGATAGGAAAGCACGCCAATGTAGTAGTACGATGAGTTCGCCGCCAACGTTGTAGATGACTTCAAACATGCCATAGACCACTGAACGAGCGCATCCAGTAGTCCCAGCGCCTGCATATCTCGCCTCATGGAAATTCGAACAAGCAGCGCCTTCGCTGCATCTCTCTCTTTCCCAGCAGCCCCTAAATACTTGATCGCCAGCGGGATGACCCGCTCTGCGACGCTTGGAAGCTGTTCTGGCCACACCAGGTTCGCTATTTCCCGCCTCTTCACGCTCCCAGTGCCCGCAGACGAAATAGTCGACAAATCAAACGGCGCTAACAGCAAATGCGACAGCCACAGCAAGCAAATATACCGCTCCTCCCAGGTCCACGCCTCCTTCCCCTCTCCATACTCACCAGGCCATCCTTCTTCCGCTTCTTCAACAGTACTGAGCAACAACTCCAAATTCTTCGTCTCTGCTCCAAAGAACCGTACTACAACCTTCTCTCCCCGGATCTTACAAAACGTGTACAGAAGCCTACAAATCGCCTGCGAAAGCGTCACCAGAAGCGGCCGCGCCGCGCCCTTCTTCCGCGGCGGCGTGCGCAGGTAAGCTAGTAGTGCATCCGCCAGCACAGGCAGGAAGCGGCCCAAGTGCGGATCCAGCAACTGGGGTAGCTCCTGGAAGGGTTCAAGCTACAGACAGGGTCAGCTGAGTGGGCATCTCGGGGGGGTGAAGTGGGAGGTACCAGGCCGACGAGGCGGTCAGCTTCGCGCGCGCGCACGTTGCGGCGGACTTTCGGGGTGCCATATGCGGTGGTGCGGTAGAGGAAGGGATAGAGGGAGAGCTCGAAGTCGGCAATGAAGGTGGAGCTTAGCTTTTGGAGCTTGATGTCTCTGTCGTCCTCGGCGGCATCCATTTTTGGGGACAGGATGGGGCTCTAGCGAGTAATACACTGGGGAGCTTCTTGAGGCTATATTTTTGTCATGGTGCTGGGGAGTATTGGTGGGGTTTCTCGGTTTCTGGACTGGTGGGGTCGAGGTTGGAGGCTATGTTGACCAAAACCTTAAATGGCTATTTTAGAATTTTAGTGGGGTATAGCCGCCGCCCAGATTCGCTTTCGCTCCAGATTTAGTAAACGAACATGTTATACAATGTATCAATCTTAGCACAACTCTCAAATTTATACACGGGCCCCATAAATAGTCAAGGAAATATGCACCAGTGGACTGATTGAGTGACAGAATGGCTTGTGCTGACAGTATCTCACGGCCTGCATACCTAGCGCAAGCTAGAGTGCAGCTGAGTTATCGTCTACACAATCCTCCCTGCCAGACCCATTCTGTTAGTTTGTATTAAATAGTCGCGCTCCCTATTCGTAACGATTGATATTGTCTATTGTCGTTTGTTAGGAATTATAGCGACCATGTCCTATCCAGAAAGCGAAGGTTTACAAGTCACCGTCGAAAGAGACGGTTTACTCGTCCATCCGGATCATGGCGGCTTAGAGCACTATACCAAGGTCGAGCCCACAAAACCGCCAGTGGAGTATTACAAGCAGGACACTGTGGTTGAAGATCACAGTGCACCACGAGATGGAAGGATATGTGGAGTTGCGAAGCGAACCTTCTGGATTCTGTTAGTAGTAGCCATCGTGATTGTGGCTGCTGCTGTTGGAGGAGGTGTTGGAGGCTCGATAGCTGCGAAGAATGCTAATAAGTCGGAGGATAATCAAAGGTTGGTGTTGAATATACGGGCTGGAGTTTTGCAGTTGTGACATCTTGCATGAGCTGACTTCAACTCCTAGCCCTTCTTCTGCCTCTTCATCCACCCCTTCAGCCACTCCAACAAGTAGCGGCGATCCAACAAGCAGCAGCACGCCTACATCATCAATCACCCCAGCAGAGCCCTTCCCAACCGCTGGAGTCCTACCTCTCGACTGCCCTGCTCGCAACGAAACACACTATAGCACCGTTCCTCCAGGATCATCGAAGAACTATACCTACCGGATCGACTGCGATGTCAACTACAAAGGTGCCGACCTTAAGAAGACCAAAACTAATACAATCGATCTATGTATAGACGAGTGTGCAAAGATGAGTGATAACAACCCTGATAAGCCTTGTGGGCTCATAGTATGGATTGGGAATGTCACATTGGCAGTTCCTAATACGGGTGGAAACTGCTTTTTAAAGGCAGATGTTGTTGCTCCGAATCAAGCGAATCCGACGGATAATTTTGCGGGTGCAGTATGGGTTAAGCAATAGCGATGGAGGACTACTATAAAGTGTTTCAGTAGTGTATATATATTTCATACCCATTCCATCTGGGGCAATTTTGTCTACGGCGCAACTTCATAGAGGAAAACTGGATAAGAGCGCGGAGATATAAGAGGGGGAGATTGTTGGTCAATATTTGCCTTGGTCAGATTGTCAGATTATCGTGGGGGCGGGAGTCTCCGCTGTTGTCGCAAGGCTGAACAACATCCCTCCTACTGTGGCAGTGCGGATGTTCACTGAACCGCGTTGTATCTCACACATATCTGGACCGGGCCATTTAGTGGCGGCGTCGCGAAAGGCGTCTAAATCTTGGCGCTGATGGTTTTGCCGCGATATCAGAAACTGCGCAATATCAATAATCAGGAGTTGTCAGGGTCGAAAGGCAGATTGATGTGACAGCGATTTAGGGAGATCGTCACACCTGTAAAATGGCCATCTTTATGCGCTTAGCACACTAAATTTATACGACCCTTTTTGTGGGTTGATTAAGGGTCTATTGGCTGAGACATCATAACTAAAAAAGAGGCCTTTAATTAAGTTGACTGTTGTTGCGAAGCAGCCCCCGAAGTGCTGCGTGCATCTTGGGGTCCGACGTATTACTCATAAGCACCACATAAGATTGCAGCCCTTTCCCTATCTGTGCTGACTGTAACTAACCCCTCACTTGTTCAACGATATATCCCTTCATCCCCCCTTCCATTCAACTGTCCCTGCACCAAGCCGTCATGCTCGTCTAAGCACTACACACTCGATAAGACGCAGCACGACACGACACATTTAAACACAAAGCAATATCTAATATGGCTACAACAACCAACTCTCTCGTGCTCGAGCTGGCTACCGCGGAAGACGTTCCTGCCCTCACGGAGCTCTGGTTCGAGACTTTTGACCAGCCGGTAGTCAGACAGCTACTCCCCAACACCCCCGGCATGCACAAATGGCAACATGACCGGCACCTCAGCAACATCCAGAGACCTACCAACAAGTACCTACGGGTAGTCGACACCGAATCAAGGGATGACCAGGGCAGACCGCGGCTCATTGCCTATGGCATATGGGACTTAGCTATGCCTGAAGAGCGTGGCCCTCGCTTTCCGCCGTGGCATGAAGACTCGCCTACCGAGACTTGTGACGAGCTTGTCAGAGGGATGGAAAATGAGAGGAAGCGCGTCATGGGCGACGAGAAGCACTACTGTATGGAATGAGGTCCCTTTCCCGCTCACATAATGAGACATTTGGAGACGCGGTTGCTGACTGTTGGGGATGCTGGTGGGACAGTCCTGGAAAGCCTGGGCACTCATCCAGATTATCAAAGGCGCGGAGCTGGCTCGATGCTCGTTAAATGGGGCTGCGACTTGGCTGACAAGGACGGTGTAGCCGCCTTCGTGAATGCCAGCAAGGAGGGTGCAGCCTTATACAAGAAATATGGCTTCGTGGATTTCAGCCCGCCCGACACCCAAGTTGCTTCAATGGCTCGTAGTAAAAGATCTACATGAGCGGTATACTCATTAGTGTAGCAATACTCATATTCTGAGCTATTACAAGACCTTTGGCTTCTTGGTGTAGAGGAGTAGGAGTTCTCAAAATCCCCATGGAAGCAACTCTTCACTTCTGCCCCTTGCCCGGCCAGCATTCTCCCAACTCACCCTCCTATAGATGCGCCTTTCTTAAGTCTAGATTTATATTGTCATAGCAAATAGAGCGAATCTCAAGCATTAGCGGCCTTCTCATTTGCATTGTGGAAGTTGAGTTGTGGTGTGTACATAGAGGTTGCTTATGTAATTTTAGCTCGATTGGTCGCGTCAACCTCTCAAGGTTACACCCAACTCGTCTCCCCCATCGGACGCCCATTCCTCTGGACATCAACAGACATGTAACATGGACCATTGTCTATCAGTACCTCCCAATGTTTTGAGTGGTATTACTAGTTGTTCCTTTCTCTTGTCCGCAGAGAAAGGGCGATGGGGGGCATCGAGAACTCCATCCCCCAAGAGGAGGCTAAGCGCGTAAGGCATCCTAAATAACCATCTACTTGCAAAGTTGCTAAGTTATTGCACCCAGGCCACCGCACCGTTAGATACTACAGTCGAACCCAACAACGATGTAAACCAGCAGGCCTGCGGAAGGACTAAAACAATCATCACCATCCCAGGCTCGTGGGAGCGACGCGCCTACCCCAATAGGCCTCCTCCTCCCCCCATGCCCGCCGAACTCAAGCCAGGCGAAATCACATATATAAGCAAGGGAACGCACGTTGCGTTCAGCGGGACCGCACTACTGGAACGCCTACTGTCAGGCGATGTGGTTAAGACGCCGAACCCAGATCCGGACCGGCGATGCTTCGAAGACCACTGTAAGGACATGCGGACTGAAGCTCGTATTTACGATGTTATCGGATTGCATCCCCGCATCCCACGGTTAGTTGAGTGGGACCCGGAGACCTGCTGCCTCACGATGGAGTACCTTGAGAACGGCTCACTGAAAGAGTATATGGGTGCCAAACCGGAAAGCGTGACGCCCCAACTGCGGCAGCGATGGGCTAGGCAGGCGAGCGAGGGGCTTAACATCTTGCATGCTGCGGGTGTTACGCACTGCGATGTCTCGCCGCGCAATTTCCTACTCGACGGCGATCTTGATCTCAAGATTGCGGATTTTGGGGGGTCGTCGCTGTTAGGGTCTATGCCGTCTGCCATGGCGGGGACGCGGTACCGGTGGCCGGAGGAGAACTGGAAGGCCTTGCCGTCGCTGGGGGATGATGTATTTGGGCTTGGGTCGCTGGTTTACTTTATCATGACGGGAGTGTGTCCTTACGGGGATGTTGCGAGTGATGAGGTTGAGAAGCTGTATAGAGCTCATACCTACCCGGATGTGACGAAGCTTGCTTGCGGAGATATCATTACACGATGCTGGAGGATGGAAGTGAGCGCGGCTGAAGTGCACGCTTACTTTGAGGCTCTCGAGGGATAATGTCTGTCTCTGCTGGCTGGGTCGGTCCTCAGGTGCTGGGTACGTTGGCAATGGTAGGCATACCAACTCGCGGTCTGCGGATACGCTTTGAACGCCGCCACCACTGAGTCGACGAGCAACTATAGTACTGTGTAAGTCCGCCTTTTACGCCCCAGTCCCATTTATGTAGCTGTCACTTATCATTAAACCCTCTTTCTGTCCCTGCAAGTGGCGCTGCCAGCCATCACAGTCATGTCTCAGAGAACCAAATCTAATGCAATCCGAAAAAGTAAAACTTGCCGAGGCCTGTTTCAAGTCCTATTAAATGTTTTATAATATCAAGCAATGTGATATAGAGTACTCTGATATGTACCTGTGCGCAGACTTTCCCCCAAAAAAGCGGTATCGCCGACGTACACCCTGGTTTATTACTGTATACCTCACAATCCCAATTGGGAACCCAACCAGCACAAGCTCTATCAACCATCAATTCCTCCTTCCTCCAACGGC
>JPJR01000087.1:0-33006 GCA_000750675.1 Pseudogymnoascus sp. VKM F-3808
GCCATTCTCGACGTCGTCCGCAGCGGCGAGGACATGGCGAAGCTCGTCCCCGCCGAGGTAACAGGGGGTCCAAAGTGCGCTGGTCGCAAAGCCGAGGTACTGGCTGCGGACCGGGAGGAAGAAGGTGCAGGTGGTTGTGGAAGCGGGAACGGGAGGAGTAGCGGCTCCGAGATGGCGGATATGGAGAAGCAGCTGAGGGAGAACGAGGGTGCTGGTGCGAGGGAGGTGGAGATCACAAGTGCTCAAGTATCGAGGCGGCGGGACACGAATAGCAGTATGGCGAGTTCGCGGCCAGGGAACCTAAGAAAAGAGGCTATGGCGAGGAAGTTGCCCAGGCAGACGCTGGGGACGTGTCAGAGGTGCGGGTATATGTCTAGTCAGGCCATATGTAAGGCATGCACGCTACTGGAGGGGTTGAATAAGAATAGACCGCAGGTGGAAATTGAAGTTGATGTAGAGGATGAGGATGATAGCTCGACGCTGAGGAGGAAAATGGAGGGGATAGCGTTGGCGGCAGGATAGATAATATACAACATCGTCCTCGACAATTAATTTAAATTCAAGCCCAATGACTTGACAATTGGACTTCACATTCCAGAAAAGCAGTATTCTATATAAGCCAATCAAAAAAGTGATATCATAACGAAATATCCTCCCAAAGAACTCAATTTCCCTCATCCATGATATATCGCTGCCGCCAAAATTGACTTAGAAGTTTGGAATAGTCGTTCCAACCCCCTTCTCCCTAGCCAGAGTAATAAGACCTCCACCAACCACCAGGTCCATCAATCCCATCCCCACGCACTTATACACCACATTTCCCTCTCCCAGCCAAGTAGCCATCGCATCATCTTTGCTCTTAACCTTCCTGTTATCCATACTCAAGCTTCGAATCTTATTTCCGATCCCACCTGGAACAAGCGGCTTCCCCGAGCTCTTCGACGACCTCGAACTATCCATGCTCTTCCGTCCAGTAGACTCCGTGCTGACGGTGCTCAGATTGCTCAGATCGCTGCCCTCGCGCATGACGGCGTGCATGCTTCCCTCGCCGGAAGAAGAAATATCCGACAACTCCCGACGGAGGCTGTCGAGGTCGATCTGCTTCCCATCTGCGTCAAGTTCAGGATCACTCGAGTTGTCTGGGCCTGCCAGTTGGCCCTCAAGCATGACTAGTTCGCCGACTTCGACGAGCTGGTTGGGAGATAGACCCGATTGAATTATTTCTCCAGCCTCCTTAAGACATCCCGTGAGGGTATCCACCACGACAACTCCGCCTTCCGAGGCGTGCTTGTGGTAGTGGCGGTGCTCATGGGGCTTGACAGCCTGTTGGAAGAGTTCGACTGGGATCTCGATCATATGAGGCTTATAGCTACCAATCGCAATAATAAGTCTACCTCTTCGGCGACCTTCGGTCGACGTCAGGATAGCCGGATCGAAAAGCGGCGTGGTGGAAGGGACAGTGGTAATAATCACATCTGCGGCGCGAAGCTGCTCCTTCAATATCCGCGCGTACTCGCCATAGCCCGGGGTCAAGATGGAGAATTTCACATTTTCCCAGCCCTCACGCTCTTTGATGGCCGGATCAACAGCGTAAAAAGTTTTAAGCAAGTCCCGTACCCGGTCAGAGAAAGTCCGGCTAATAATATTGACGGTTTTCAGGGAGCTGCCGCGGAGGAGCAGAGCGAGGCGGATGTGCCAAAAGGCTTGGCGACCCGCTCCGAAAACGGTGATGGATTTGAAACTTTTGCGACGGCAGAAAAGAAGGGACGAACAGAGTGCTGTACGGAAAGCGGTAACTTCTTCGGCATTTAGGAAGCCGGTAGGCGTGCCGTTGCTAGACATTATAGTTAGAGCACCATGAGGGGTCATGTCCGCGGTGGCTGAAGTGGGGCCTTTGGCTCCAGGCGTTGCAAGAGTGACCACTGCGGGGTAACTTGTGAGCGATTTGCTCTTATACGGCGTCGGACTTCACTAACCTTTCATTCCAATCCCTGACGAGCTTGTTGATGGCATGAAGAGAGTCGTCTTCCCGCTGGGGGCCACCATGGCCGTTCGCTCAGGCTGGTGCATAGCACATGCTGCTTCACCTTGGGTTCCCGTCGAATATTCATGCAGGGCTTTCCGTAAAGATTTCTGTAGCGCGTGGGCATCGTCAATTGTAAGACTCTCTAGAACTTCGCAGACGTCCGCGTCTGTGAGAACCGTAAGAGGCATTGCGAGCAATAGAGACAGTTAGACGGTTGCGATAAGCAAGTGTCGAATAGCTACACCGCAGCGAGGATTACGCTCAGGAAACGATTAATTGCGTATAAAACTTGTATTCGTCCTATACTAACATTGTGTCAGCCTTTCACGGGGTTCTAGAGCGTGATAAAAAGCTTACCGGTGCAAATGAATGTTCTAATAGTCTCCATACACGTTGGCATTGGTTGGGGAAGGAGAGCTATGTTTGATAAGAAGCCTCGCAGGTTGTCGTAGCCTCGCACTAAGATTGACAATGCCGCCTCCAACCAATCATGACGTCAATTGTACCCCGCGTATGAAAACTACCCTGCGGGGTGATGCGATCTCGGGTTATAAATCGGTAAAACCTTTGGATTTGTAAGTGAATACGAACCATCTTACAATATAAAAGGTTGAAGTATCTTCTGGGAAATCAAAGGTAGATCCATATATTTCCTATATTACTTGGGATTCTCATTTTACACTTTTATCAAACATGGCAGCCAAAGCATCAGACAAAGAGATTAAGATGGAGTATACACGGCTGGGCAAGTCAGGCTTAAATATCTCGAAGCTTATTTTAGGAGGCATGAGCTACGGTTCATCGGAGTGGTGGCAATGGGTGCTGAACGAAGAAGCCGCTCTCCCCCTCCTCAAGCATGCTTACGATGCGGGCATAACCACTTGGGATACAGCTGATATGTACTCCAACGGCGAATCAGAGAGGATCATCGGCAAGGCTCTCACAAAATACAACATCCCACGCAACCGAGTCGTAATCCTTACAAAGTGCTACTTCGGCGTGGCAGACCCCGAAGAGGGACAACAGCGCGTATACGCAACACCCGGAGGGAATGTTGACCCTAAGTGGGTTAACAGAATTGGACTCAGCAGAAAGCACATCTTCGATGCTGTGGACGCCAGCGTGGAGAGACTGGGAACCTACATCGACGTCCTCCAGATCCACCGACTGGACCATGAGACTCCACGGGAAGAGATCATGAAGGCGCTCAACGACGTTGTCGAGAGCGGCAAAGTACGTTACATCGGAGCCAGCAGCGTGAGTCACCCTACCCCTCCTCAATCAGACCGGATGCGCTAATTCCAAGCAGATGGCGGCATGGGAGTTCCAGACTCTGCAGAACATTGCCGATAAGAACGGCTGGCACAAGTTCATAAGCATGCAGAACTACTACAATCTCCTCTACCGCGAGGAAGAGCGCGAGATGATCCCTTACTGCAAGGATACCGGCGTGGGTCTGATCCCATGGTCTCCCATGGCGCGTGGTGCGCTTGCTCGGCCCTACGATTCGCGATCCACAGTGAGGGAAGGTTCGGATAATGTACTCACCGGCGTGGTCCGCAAGGAATCAGAGACAGATAAGATAGTCGTTGGTCGAGTCCAGGAGCTGGCGGAGAAGCTGGGGGTGAGTATGGCGCGGATCGCGATTGCGTGGGCACTGCAGAAAGGGACCAATCCGATTGTGGGTCTTAGTAGCAAGGAGAGAATTGACGAGGCCGTTGAGGCGGTGAAGTGGCAAAGCGGTGGGGGTTTGACGGAGGAGGACTGCAAGTATCTTGACGATGGATATGCCCCCAAGCATGTGTCATTTATTTAGGAAGGTATATACAGGTAGAATAATGAGGGGTAGCAAAAGTAAAATTCGCATTATCTAACGCCAAGTAGCATTTTAATGTCAGAGAGAATCGATAGTCAATACAGTATGTATATAGGCACAGTGAAATAGACATATCAATTGGCTGACGGAGTTAATCCGCCTTTTAACATCGCATCGGCCCGCTTGGCGATCATAAGCACGGGGAAAATGCCCGTGCTTATCTTATGATCGCCAAGGGGTCGAAAGGCAAGTTACAGCACAAATGGTCCACCATGAGAGCCACATACTTCGAGTATATAAAAGGCGGAGAATCATCGTCGAATGGTTATTTTAATAATCCATATTCTCAGCAAAGGTTTTGCTCAAATCTCCAGTCTATCTTACCAAGCATCTTATCTCTCGATTTACATCATGAAATTTCAGCTAACCGCGCTTGTCGGGTTCTTGCTGCCCCTTGTCGCCCTGGCCGCCCCAGCGGCTGAAGATACTATTTCGCGCCTCCCCCTCGCAGATGTCGTTGATAGTCGATCAGAAGCCCAGGGCATCACTCCTAACCTGGAAAAGCGCAAACTAATGACGTGCTATATTATCAACTCCGACTCAAAACGGGTGAACTGCCGCAAGGGGCCGGGCTTCAGCTACCCTGATATCGGGGAGAGTGTATATATAGAAGTGGGAAATGCTTACCCCTTTGGCTGCTACAAGACCGGGGACTGTTACCAGGGCAATTGGTGAGTGGCTCTTCCTACCTTTGACTGGGGTTCTAGGCTGAACTGGCTGAACTGGCTAAACTAACATGAAACAGCACCTGGCAGAAACTCTATACCATTGACTGTTATGTTAATGGGTATTATACTGACCCTCGGTGCACAGCGGGTACGTATTAGTTGCGCCAGAGACGATGGAAGATATCAAAGCTAACATCTGGCTGTAGCCGCTCTTGGAAAATGCTAGAGTTCGACTATGTATCTGAACAAGATAGGATTGGACTGCTGAGGTTTGTGATGTGAACTTGGGCCTCTCGCAGAATATAAATCCCGCCTAGTAGTATGTCGACTCTATTAAAGAGTCGTCAATGAGAAACATAGGGAAACAGCAATAGAGAAGATCTTCAACATTACATAGTATGCCATCCCCGGTCCATGAACTTGAGATTTTCCCTTCTTGCAACATTCCAACATTCCAACAGTCGAACAGACTATGAATCTTTAGAAACGACAAGTATAGGTTGTTCGACGATGGGTACATGCAGCTATAAATCTTGGTGTGCTAAAGTGGGTGGTCCCTTCTTACGTCAGTCTCACACCAGCCCGTGAAGGTTGGTGGAACAGTTGGGGGCCAAGTGATTTTCTATTAAACATTCCGTGTTCCCAGATCCTCTTCGCTGCCTTTTAATGTAAATACCAGTTTAAATACTAGTTGTAGACATTGCTCTTGTAAATCTGTCTGCTTCTACTGTTCTTAAATCAAAGTGTTGTGGCATCATGTCTCCCATCGATACAGACTCGGCTGCTGGAGTGGAAGGCGCCGTATTCGATTTCGTCGTCGTCGGAGGTGGAACATCGGGCCTTGTCGTCGCGAACCGACTAACAGAAGACCCCGATGTACAGGTTCTAGTGTTGGAAGCCGGCACCAACCGCCTCGATGACCCTCGTCTGATAGTACCTGGACTGGGTATAGCGGCATTCGAGGATCCCGACTTCGACTGGAACTTCAGTTCAAGTCCGCAAGTGAGTCTCCACTTTGCTGTAATGTGACAAGGACCTGCGCTGATGTCTGATCTGTGTACCGCTATAGGAGCAACTCAATGGCCGCCAGTTGCCCATTCCCCTGGGACGAACGTTGGGCGGTTCGTCGGCCATCAATATGGGCATGGTGGTCTACCCCTCAAAGGTAGGTATGGACGCATGGGAAAAGCTGGGAAATCCCGGCTGGGGATGGGAGGGTTTGTCGCCTTATATCCGCAAGTTCCACAAGGCAGCGGCGCCATCTGACGAGGTTCGTCAGTTCTTTCAAGGAATGAAGCACGATCTGCAGGATAAGGCATCGATGGCCCAGTCTAGGTCTCGTTTGGGGACCAATACATGCCGTATCATGGAGCATGGTTCAAGACTTTCAAAGCGTTGGGATATCCACAGGTTGAAGACCCGATTAAGGGATCTGGAGTAGGACCCTTTGTCAACCCCGGCGCCGTTGACCCGATTACCCATACGCGGAGCCATGCCGGCGCCGCTTATTTTGGGGACTCAATACGAAGTCGTCCTAACCTACGAGTTATAACCGGGGCGCTGGTGGAGAAGCTCATCTCTGAAAAGAGGCGCGGTCTTGTCGTAGCAACTGCCGTGCAAGTAAGAAAAGACGGTAACACACACATGATTCCAGTCCAGAAAGAGGTCATTTTAGCTGCGGGAGTAACGCACAGTCCTCAAATCCTCGAGCTTTCGGGAATTGGAAATGGCGATCTTCTCCGCTCTCATGGAATAGAGTCTATAGTAAATAACCCCGGAGTGGGAGAGAATCTCCAGGATCATGGATACGTTTCATTTTCATATGAGGTCGCTGATGGGCTGCCCTCTGGCGACATGGCGCAGGACCCTGCGGTCGCAGCTGCAGCCATGGCCGCTTATCAAAAAGACGGTTCAGGCCCGCTGGGTATGGTGGGACTTGTGTCTGCATTCATGCCCTGCCTGGACTTCCCTTCCGACGAACGTGCGCAGCTGCTTCAAATGCTCGATATTCACAGTGGGGGTGAAATATCTCCTGGGCAGAAGAAGCAGTTCGATGCTCTGCGGCAGATCTTGCAAGACCCAAACGAACCCACTGCTCAATACATTCTTTCTCCATTTCAGGTCCTGCCTAGAGAAGCGCCCAGTAGCAAGGGAGTCTTTGGGCTAGCACATGGTCGACATCCTGGCTTCTTCATCAGCATTGGTTCTCTCCTCAGCTATCCCTTCTCTCGAGGCTCAGTGCACCTGGCATCGAATGATCCAAAGCGGTCACCCATAATTGACAGTGGCATTCTCCGCCATCCTGTCCACCTAGAGCTTCAGGCACGCCATTCCATTTGGATGGAAAAGATCGCCGAGACGGAGCCGATGGCTTCTATTCTCAAAACCGGTGGTGCGCGTCTGCATACTACAGAGCGGCTTACTGATGTAGCCAAAGCCAAAGAGCTCTGCAAAGAACTCAGTCTGTCCATTTTTCACCTCTGTGGAACGTGCGCTATGTTACCCCGCGAAGATGGTGGTGTTGTGGACTCGAAGCTTAAGGTCTATGGGACTTTGAATGTCAGGATTGTTGATGCCAGCTTGTTTCCACTGGAGCCGCGGGGGAATCTCCAGGCGACGGTATTTGCTGTAGCGGAAAAAGGGGCTGATATCATCAAGCAGAATGTATAACTGCTCTTACCGAATTACACTCCACTATTAGTATGAGGACCTGGAGTTTGAAATTTGATTTGAAAATAGCTCAAGAGAATTGGGCATCCTGGCCGCTCTGCTATACACAGGCTTGCAAAGGTTTTAACCTAAGCCCCATAGCTTTTTTAATTCCAGAATATAGCTCGTAGTCTTCCACCCCGTTAAATCCTCAATTTCCCGAAGGTGCTTCAAAATAGCTATTTTCTCAATAGCGGCAGGTATATGGCGTGCAGCCACTCTAAGCATATGAATGTTATTAACTAAATTCGCCCTTTTTTATAATAAGCTCAGAACCCTCGTTTTATAGTTGAGACCTACTGATTATTATTCGTGGCCGAAATTCCTGCAATACGGCGAGCATGACAGATGGGAGAGGCCTGTATGAGATGAACATTAACAACGTTTTTGACTGAGATTTGGTAAAAAAGAGCGCGTACCATAGCAGAAGATTTATCCGGGATCTTGCCTGTTTCAAGGAGCAATATGCACCCGGTATGGTAGTGTATATTCCCGCAGACTGTGTTAATTTATTAATAGGCTGTAAAAATTATTCCGCGACGGATACTTCATACCAGCTGATGGGTTGCTGAAGAGAATAGTTGGGAAAGCCGAGTCTCCTGAGGCTTCAACCTCCATAATGCAACGAACACTTATTGGCCTCTCAATCACCCACGCCTGCAATTCTTCCCAGAGATTATGTAGTGTGATTTCATTAATATCAGAGGATTGACTTGAAAGCTCATTAACGATTCGTGCAGTGATCCATATTGCGAGGTTGCTGTAAGTGTCTTGAATAGGGACCTGGGATACGCCTGGTGGTATTACTTTCCAAGTCTCTGTTAGGATCAGGGTCGGCCGTCCACTGAAATAGGCCTCCCAAACATCTATCAATTTATTAGATTAGACTAGTAAAACTTTACAAAATTACGTACCTTGTCTAACAAAGGCCCAGAAACACGCAGTCCAGAGACTATCCCCTGCATTGCCCGGACTGTTGGCTTGTAAGAGTTCTGCACACTCGTCACGAGTAGACTGGCACTCGTTTGTCCTCCCTAAAGCCGAACAATATATGTAGAGAATAGTTATTGCAAGAAGACTTCCTTCGCAATGTTCTGATTTGACACATTGAAGTGTTTGACGAGCGAACGCGTAAAGGTCCTTGGTAAGCAGAACAGAAAAAGCATCTCTACTCGTAGCTGTTACTGAGGCAAGCGCTACCGCGGCTGCTGCAAAAGCTTGAGATTCCAATACCAAGTGGCTCGATAATGTGGAGAAGGGTTGTAGAGAATTGGTTACTTCGCACCATCTAGAAGTGTGTTGGAAGTATGATGACAGAAGGCATGCCTTGACATGATCATTAATAGGCCAGGCAAGGACTTCCTGAGGTGGAGTCTTTTCGTAATTTCCGTGATTTTCACCTTCAGAGATGATATTTATGAGAGAGATGTTATTCCTTGTCGTATAGATGGGAAGATCTGGAATAGGTGGCAAGTGGTGTACATGATGCTCGTTAATTACATCTGGGCAATGACCCTCAGATTCTCGAGCGCTTGAATCACCTGTGCCACCCCTACTCGATTCGTGCTGGACTAATGCTTCATCCGGCCTAATATATTCACGCTCGATTTCCTCGGTCTCGTCAACGAACTAAAGAATTTAACGTTAGAAAAGGCTCGAACTTTGCCTTGGTGAAAAGAAGCGCTGTTTTGGAAATCCAAATGCACAAAAGCAAGTCCCACTATAATTCACACGAAATGGAGCATACGGCTAAGGTATTTCGATGTTGCCTCCCCAACTCTATCTCTCCCAGAATTGTCGAATCGGAAGAAGATAACTGGCAAACCCTCGAAGGATGAAACGATGCCTTCAGACCCCATTGGCAACGCCTTTCTAGGCGACTGCAACTCCCACACCTTGGGCTCTTTTCATCACCTAAATCGGAAAGTATAAGCTTAGATTACAAATATTTAGAGGGCATATGGTGAAGGTTTTAAGAGAGCGAATAGAGTACACTTCAACCGATGCTGCCGACAGGTTAAGCTGGAGTAAATGCATTAGTTGGGAAAGATCAAGTTGTTCTAGTACGAATCCTTACCATCCTCGCCGTGAGCGACTCCGATATGGTTTGAGAGGACTACTATTATCGACAGGCATAACGGAATATGATTTCCAAATGGCAAATGACCTGTGCGAGCAGAGTCGAATTGATCGCCGTCAGCAGCCAGGTAATCGCATCACCTGGCAACGCTTATAGTTGGCAAGTCGAAGCAGCGGTTGCGATTTCCTATTATCAATGGATATGCGATCTCCACTTTTTATGGAAAGCTCCACTACGGTTATTCCTTCCGTTTTACGCCCGAGCCGAAGAGCCGCGGGGTCTACTTGCCTTATCCTACATAGAACAAACTCAATATTACTATTTGGCAGGAATAAGCGCATCCTGTCTTAATGACATCTACAAGATCACGGAATTGATGATTCTATTATCTTAATTTATAATCACCCATTAGTTATTCAGCAAACGGTTTCCCCTCAGTTGATCTGTATATAAGAGAAGCAAGATCCTCACGGTAGTCCTCCAGTTTAAGATCCTCATCTATTAACTCAATTTAAATTAATTCTCAAAAGAGATAACAACATCTTAAAAATGTCGACTCACACAGTCTTTCGTCTTCAATCCCAAGGCTCCCACCACAACATTAAACAACATGCCGAACCTATTCCAACAGTTGAACCCCACGAAATCCTTCTAAAAATCCGCGGCATTTCTCTCAACTATCGCGACTTAGCCGTGGCCAATGGAACATACCCATTCCCAGTCAAAGACCAAGTGATCCCTTGCTCTGACGCAGCTGGCGAGATTGTCAAAATTGGCTCCCATGTTGAGGGTCTGAAAGTAGGAGATCGCGTCGTTGCAAATTTCGACGTTACCAATTTGTTTGGGCCGCAGAAAGATTGGAATCATGGGCATGGAGCTCCCATTGATGGATTTTTGCGGGAGTTTGCGGCATTGCCTGCGAGTGCTGTGACGAAGATTCCCGAGGGGGCGAAATTGAGTTTTGCACAGATGTCGGGGTTAGTTTGTACAGGCGTTACGGCTTGGAATGCGCTTTATGGGAATATTCCCCTCAAGCCAGGGCAGACTGTGCTGTTTCAAGGTACAGAAGTTCCATCTATAAAAACAAATTATTAAGACTAATGGTAATAAAAGGTACTGGAGGAGTTTCGGTCACTGGTCTTCTCTTGGCAAAAGCGGCTGGCGCTCGAACAATTATCACTTCGTCGTCTGATGACAAGCTCGCCTATGTGCAGAAGAAATACGGAGCTGACTATACCATCAACTACAAGACCCAGCCTAACTGGGCTGCTGAAGCCAATAAACTGACTGGAGGAGAAGGTGTAGACTTCATCCTTGAAAACGGTGGTTCTGGAACTATCAAGCAAAGTATTGATTGTATCAAAATGGGAGGCATTATTGCCGTTATTGGCTTCCTTTCCGCTGCAAAGCAAGAGGACATGCCAGATGTTGCTGGACTTGCGCTCTCGAAGGGATGTATTGTGAGGGGGATTACTGTGGGATCGAAGCAGTTGTTAGAAGAATTGGTGCGGTTTGTGGTAAGTAAGGAATTGCAGCCTCCTGTGGAGAAGACTTTTGGGTTCAGTATGGAAGAAGTCAGTGCGGCATATGACTACATGCAAGGTGGAACTCACATCGGGAAAATCTGTATAAGTATAGATTAGTTCTCTCAAGAAATCGACACAATGTCTGGGTTTATTGTATCTGGGTTCATCTTTATCAACTGCATTTAAACGTACATAAAGACCCCCTTTCTAAGCCATCTAGTATAGCAGTTTGCAGTTCTTAATCCACAGCACTTTATAAACCAGTACATACGACCGTAGACTCAAGAGAATTGGGCATCCCGTCCGCTCTGCCATACACAAGCTTGGAATCCACTTGCTTATTACTCTCAATCGTGCCAATAGGCATAGTGTGGAATGTGAGCCCCTTGCCGCCTCAAGGGTGATCTTCGGGTGAAGCGAGGGTAGCAGGGTGAGCGAGGTGAGAGGGGTGAGGCGACGCGACATTTTCGTGTTATTTTCGTGTCAGTCTCGCATCAATAGTACCAGAGTGTGGCCGTTTTAGATTACGTTTCTGGTGCCTTGCTCTTATTTTCTGATTATATAACGTTGTTGTAGTCGAGTATTAAAGTATTTTAACTTGATTCGTTGAAATCGGTTCCTGCCTCTTATGTCAGTGGCGAGATACAAGTCCTCTTAGAGTAGCACGGCTTATTTATCCCCTGTTCGACCCCTCATTTCACTATGATAAGATTATCACTAATGCGAATTAAGCTACAACAACTATGGTATTCCTTGCACATTGCGCTCCGAAATTATGAAAGTCCGATGAGCGCTTGAGTTTCATTGGCCTGCTAACATTGTCTACCCCACCTTGTACATTCTCCGCTAATTCGTTCGTCCGAACGTTCATTGTTCGACCGTTTGTGTTTGCCTCAAACTCCGATTAGTACTTAGGTACCAGCGAAGATGACCTATAATAGATCCTAGGCTGGCCACAGTCTAGTCTGGGCAAGTTTTTTAGTATGAAGTTTTGTATGTTAGCGAACTGCGAACTGCGAACTCCGAGCTGCGAAGTAGTATGAAGCTACAAAAGGCAAAGCAGTACGTACTAAAACAGCGAACTGTAAACCTATAATTGGTAGGTTTGGAGCAATACAAATAGGCTTATTTGAGACTAACTTAAGTTACCGTCGACTGAGTAACCCTTTGCTAATTAGATGATTAAAGGTATATACTTCAATCAAGATGCCTGAGCACGAAACCATTGTAGTTGTCGGGTACGTCTACCGCTATACTCTTCCTTCGTTCCCATCCCTGATCTCGTCAAGAACTGTGCAGACTAATCTCTTCCTTAGAGCTGGAGTGATCGGCCTTAGCACTGCTCTGTGTATTCAGCAGCATTTAACGCCCTTGCAATCAGTCGTCATCGTTGCTCGGGATTTTCCCAATACCACCTCTATCAATTATGCCACTCCTTGGGCAGGAGCCCATTATCGCCCTGTACCTGGCAAAACTCCCCAAATAGTCCAGGAAGCGACCTGGGCAAAACGAACGTACGACGTATTCCAGCATATTGCCACTGAAGAACCCGC
Source organism: Pseudogymnoascus sp. VKM F-3808 (assembly GCA_000750675.1). Taxonomy (NCBI): domain Eukaryota; kingdom Fungi; phylum Ascomycota; class Leotiomycetes; order Thelebolales; family Thelebolaceae; genus Pseudogymnoascus; species Pseudogymnoascus sp. VKM F-3808. The sequence continues at coordinate 12,439 of JPJR01000087.1, forward strand.
CGCGAGTGGTGTGCAGTTTTTGTTTGGGGAAGAGTATTTGCAGAAGCCGTCGCCTGAGTATCTGGATGCAGTGGCGGATGTTTCGAAGAGCGCTTATGGGCATCTTCTGAGGGGGTTCGAGAGACTCAGTGTGGACGAGATTGGGAATTCTGCTGTGTGTCTAGGCATTCGGTACTGGACGTACTGTGTCAACTCGCCGGTGTACGCAGCATATCTGTTACGGAAGTTTGTCCTCAAAGGCGGCCGGACTAGAGCGTATACGCTAGTTGTGCCAGATGAGGCGTTTTCGCTGGAGCCGAATGTGACTACAGTAGTCAATTGTTCTGGTTTGGGCTTTGGAGATCCGAAGTCGTTCATCATAAGAGGTTTGTTCTATCCTTTAACTTGTCTGGTGTATCTGCCTCATCACCGAAAACTGATTTTCGCTCGCAGGTCAGACTTGTCTTGTCCGCAACACCTGCTCCAAGACCATCACCCATCAAAATTCCGATGGCTCTTGGTCATTCGCGATCCCTCGGCCGCTGGAGGGTGGTACTATCATCGGTGGCACCAAACAGCCACGTGATTGGAATCCGAACCCCATGCCGGAAATCCGACAGACCTTATTGTCAAACGCAGCAAAGTGGTTTCCTTTCGCCTCCAATGGACCAGAGACCTTTGATGTAGTTAGGGACATTGTGGGACGCCGGCCAGCGCGGGAGGGCGGGTTTAGACTCGAAGCTGAAATGGTTAGTGTAGTAGGTGCAGATGGATGTAACAGAACTGGTAATGTTATCCATGCCTATGGGATTGGAGGCAGAGGAGTCGAATTATCTTGGGGAATTGCTGAGGATGTCGCAGGATTATTGCTGAAGAAGGGAATAATAATGGAGAAGGCATTGCTGTAATCTATTAAAAGCATTAGGCAAGCTGTTTGTGGATTGCAACTCGATGCTATTATTGTGGATTTAAACTCATGATATCTAGTGCCTAATTCCGTGTCTATTTGTCGAGCAAAGTAAAAGTTACAGTGATTAAAAGCTATTCTGTTCACTGTTATAAAGTGGATGTACACCTTGCTTATGTCTCATTTAATAACGATGCGCACCGTAAATGACAATGTATGATTAGACTAAACTTATACATATGGAAAACGAATCCGGCCTCTGAGTACAGTCCACCTATGTACTTGCTACTATTCAAAGCTTTGGAGAAATACCAAGCTTCTCATCCTTGGTAAGAGCCAGAGGAGAACCTGTAGACTTGTCTAGCACCGTATCTGTGACAATATTACTAGATATATGTGTGGTCAGAGGATAGTCACCGCTCTGACTAAGTGTATACTCTTCCTTGTCAATATGGCGGAACGTAAAGTAGAATACAACAGTAAGGATTCCTCCTGCGATACATGGTCCACCAAAATCCCAGGTTAAGTAAGGGTCCTTTATCACTGATGAGCAAGCCAGGCCAATAATATATGCGATTGAAGTATTGAAGAGGTTGAGGGCCATGACCAAGCCTCTCATATTCTTTGGGGCACGAGAGTAAGCGATACCATAAGCCGGAATATTGATGAATAGCTCAGAGATTCCACCGATGGCATATGGGAGTGCTATCCACTAATATTTTGTTAGAAGGACATTCTGTAGTGCACTATTATTTCTGATAAAACAAGGATACATACCCAGATAGTAATAGGAGCAACTAAAGAGACGCCGTTTGCATCAACGCAGGTATTGCTCGTACCAAACTCTTTGCACGGTCCCAACTTGTATGCATAGTAGTTAAGCAAGGTGTATCCCATGCCGCCTACTGTAGACATAGCGAGGCCGGTGGTGATACGAGCGACTGGGCCATAATGTATATTCTGGCGGCGTAACAGTGGGTAGAGGCCATAGTTGATTATTGGAGCAAATAGGATAATACTCAATGAATTAAAGTTGCTGATAACATCGTTGGGTACCCCATTGGTCGTCAGCATTGTTGACAAAAAGCTTGCAGCTTGGCCAATACCATTATCATTAAGATACTGGATTGGGAAGAAACTAAAAATGCCCGCAGCTTGGAATGTACGGCGGACATCGTTAACAAATTCATCATTCCACCTAGTATGGATATTGAGTCCACGGGTGGCAATAACGGACGGTTTAGCTGATTCCCAAAATCCGTGCCTTCCTATCTTTAAGATACCACCGTGCCTTAGACAAATGCCTAACACACGGAAGACATTAGGGAGGTCGCTGCCTCCTGGCGGGAAGAGGATGAGACGTTTCCGGATCCAAAACTGCACGAAGATTAGTTTCTGTACATACAACATCTAGGCTGGAATTAAGAGGTTCGAAAGTAACTAAATTTATCCCATCAAGCAAATAAAAGAGGGAAGGGACGTACCATTAGAAAGGGAAGCGGAAGATACAAGAAAAGTGGCAGTACAAACGCCAGCCACCATCCTACATACTTCTCTGAGTATGCAGTGGCCACTGCCATCATTCCGCCAATATTAATCATGAGGTAAAACCAGGTCATGCTCCGCTCCGTAGTGGCCTCAGGATCAATAATGACCCTTTCGCCGCTTTTTAGGACCATTATCTTAGGTACCGTATGAGGGTTCTGATCAAGAAGTAGCGGCGCAATATTTGGTTTGAACATAGCTGCAAAGACAAAGTCAACACTAGTACATATGTAGGGAAGAAGCTTCATACCAGTGCCGATAGACAGGATATATACAGAGATGAAGAATGGGATTTTGGCACCACCGCTAGCCAGGAGCGATGGCGCGGTAGAGCCAACCATTAGCACATGGGCAATACCAAAAACAACAATACCCCAGCAAACAAGCTTGAAGCGTCCAGTGTAGACATCCGCTATATAGCCAAAGATAAGTGGAAGACCATACGCCAACATGCTGAAAGACTGATTTACTGCGTTCGCCTTGACTGTTCCCAAACCGAGTGCTCCGGCAGTTTGCTGAGTTCCACGTGGGGGGGCCCCATAACCATTTCCACCTACAGGCATAGGCCGATTAATAAAATTGCTAATCAAAGTTGAGATGCCGTAGTAGGATGCTCGTTCAGCGAATTCGATAGCGCAGAGAAAGTAGGCCACGACAGGAAGGCTTCCGGGCACACGACGAAGAGTGGCCTTCTCCTCTTCCGTAGGAATATCTTCATGCTCATCAATTGTCGCATCAAAAATTTGGACATCGCCGGACGAAGATGTCCCCTTCTCATCAACAAATTGATCAATCTCTTTGGTAGCTGTGAATGGTCAGAAAATATTTCACCGCAGGGGCGTCTAGGTCACGAAGGCTCACCCATTGCAACGTCTTCGATACGGAAGAGGGTATTTCTGAAGATGCATGTTCTGAATGGCGACTAGAAACTATATAAGGCTTCTGGTGGGGTGTAAACCCTGCTATTGATACGAAGGGACACCTACCAGGGTTCTCACTATCAGGTTCGCTATACTATATGAGGAAGGTGAACTGTAATGCGGAGACTACGTAAAGTATACCATAGTAAAAGAGTATGATAAGGAGTAACTATTTAGCTGTCAGCCTACAGGTTTGGGATAATACCTCTAGTAGTCGGACCATGTATCATTTAGAGGCCCTTGTTGTTATATTGGGGCGTAAAAGGCGCTTGGGCCTGCATAGCTGCATAGCTGCATTTTGCGGGGTAGTACGCAAAAAGTTACACTTGCAAGCCACAGCACACAATTCCACCAGTTACGAAACCTACAGTGGGTTTACTGTAGATAGCAATCCTGGTTCGGAGCTGCGAATCCTAGTGTCGGAGCGGACAATCCTGGCTCGGAGCTAGCAACTGGAGTTACCACTTTGGCAAAGCAAATAAGGAAGATAGTGTTAGTTGGAGACTATTCCAACTAACACGCTTTCTTGTTTATTACCGGAGCTAATACTCGACCTCTTAAAGTTGCAAGTGACAAGATCCAGCAACTAATAAATACCATCTAATGGCCGTCGTTTCCGATTTCATGTCCAGCACCTCAAGTCTACTTCTAAGAAAAACAAAGATGATAAACATTATTTTCGCTCTCGCTCTGGTTAATCATGTGGTCACCGCACTCCCATCAATAGTTTCTGAGCGTGCCACAACCGCCAAGCAGATTGGGTACATCAGTGTGTCAGTTGCAACACTGTGGACCACCTCCAGCAAGCCCCGGCCATTGGTTGATGCACGCGCTCTCACAAACCCAGCCGATATCGACGGTTGGTTGAGCTCAATGAATGTCAGCCAGTACCTAGATCTCACCGACAACAGCCGTACTCAGACCCAAGCACTTTACGGCGCCCAGGTCAGCATTATCAGCGAGCAGAACGGATGGTATGAGATTGAAGCTATAGGCCAGCCAACACCAAAAGATCCCATTGGCTACCCAGGCTGGGTTCCAACAGCTCAAGTATCGCTCGACTCTAGCTACGGCAAGCTACAGTCGAAAAATCCAATTGCAGCGATCAACAAGGTGGCCACTGCATCACTATACCGCGATGCTCTGATGAAGGAGAAATATATCGAGATATCCTACGCTACGCGCCTACCAGTGATAGCACATATTGGTGGACTGATTCAAGTCGCAGTGCCCGGTGGTGGCTCAGCATACTTGTCTGCGAAGCATGCCACTGTTTACGGCTCAGTTTCAGATATCCCCTATCCTACAGGAAATGACCTCGTTAAAGCTGGAAAGCTGTTCCTCGGTCGCCCCTATCTCTGGGGTGGCGCATCAGGCTTTGCCTTTGACTGCTCTGGGTTAACGCATACTTTATATGATGCACATGGCATCACGATTGCCCGCGACGCCGGCTCCCAGGCGGACTTCACCGGCCATGGAACAAATGTTGCTCGGTCTGATCTGGAAGCTGGAGATCTTATCTACTATGCCACCAACATTACCAGTTCAAGTAGCATTCATCATGTTACAATGTACATCGGAAATAATAAGATGATCGAAGCCTATGGTGCTGGAATACCAGTGAGAATCACCCCGGTTCGCTTCGACGACGAGTATTGGGGTGCACAGCGGTTCTTAACCCATTAGATGTGTTAATATTCCCGGGGCTCAGGAAGATTAAGTAATATACTAGTCCTGATCAGATAGTATATTCTACAAATGGTGTTTCTCAGAGAGTAGATATATGCTAGACAATAATATATTGATTCTATGCTACAATCTGACCATTCAGTTTTACATTATAATGCATTGTATGTCCCATTTCGTAATAACAACTGCTTACATGACTGAGTTTTTCTACGTGACTTACAGGTCACTTGTAGACCGCACCTTACGGAATAGCATATGACGGGAAGCGTCCATAATATCACCCGTGCCAGACAAACTCGTGGTAATTACTCCGCTAGTAGGCGATCTCACCAAGAGCAACCGTTTCTTGCTCGAGCAGAAACAGCCCGCTCCAACTCTTCAAACGCGATATTTTTCGTTGAGGTATATATACACCACACCTTCGGTGTCGTGGCCCCGCAGCTGATAGAACCTGTCACCAGTATCATTTTCATTGCTTCCGACACCCCTCAAAAATCCAAGAGTAGGAATAGCCTTGAAGAACAGTTACACTCGTAGCTGCAGAAAGTCTCTGAAGTAAACAGCCTCTCATATCAACTTCAATAATAAGGCTGGCCCTAAGAGATAGGCACAGTAGGACCTTCGGAGGATAACTCTAGAATAGATAAGTATAATACTACCACAACCACGAAAGGCTATGGAAGGCAGCGCAATATCGAGGATTTCTTCCGACGTCTAAATTGCGCTAGACTCGTGCATCTTCATCGCATAATATACCTCGGTTAACATTCCGAGTTACAGACAATCTTTTTAATGAAGAAGAGTTGCATCTGCTGTTGATTTATTTCTATGAAAATAAGTATTACAAGGGCTCACTATGATAAGGCCTCACACCTGCTTCTTTGGTCTTGATTTGATGTTAACGGTCATTGCCCCTGAGTTGACGATTACGCTCCGAAACCAGGGTTACAAGCTCCGAGCCAGGCTTGTTAGCTCCGACGCCGAATTAGCAACTCCGAACTAGATTACGAGCTCCGGACCAGGATTGCTGGCCGCCCAGTCTATAACCTAAACCCCGCAACATCAACACAACAACCTACAGTAGAAGGTACTCATGTTGATTGCCAGGCATCGTTCCACCTCGTTGACGATATTAGAGAGTTATATCCGTAAGCGAGTTTCATATCCAAATCGCATTTTTCCTTCAGTATATCTATCCTTTGTTGGGCTTATTCATATGTTAGAACAGTATACCAATCCGAATTGCTAAATTTTATAATGGCTTCACCCAGAACTATTCCAGGATACGCTCATGAGGACGCTTTTGATGATGGCTTCCTTGCTGTAAGTTCCATCCATAGGTTATACTATTCACAGTATGGCAAAATGGATGGCAAGCCAGGTAAGTGAACAACTCGTGATAATGCCACTTTCTAAAACCTCAACAGTACTCTTTCTACATGGTGGTCCTGGCGGCCAAACCGGGAAAGCCAATACTGTCTATTTCAACCCTGCTGTGTATCGTGTCGTGCTCTTCGATCAGCGAGGGGCGGGCAAGTCCACTCCAAATGCAGATCTCCGCGAGAACACGACGGAGTTCATTCTCAACGATATCGAGCTTCTTCGCAAGCACATCGGCATTCCGAAATGGCACTGTGTATTTGGTGGTTCCTGGGGTTCTACGCTGTCGCTACTATACGCACAAGAACATCCCGAACTTGTTGGCTCTCTCATCGTCCAAGGCATTTTTACTGTGCGAAAGGAAGAGCTCGACTGGTCTCGACGGGCTGGGGCGGCGCGCATCTTCCCAGACTTGTTCGACAATTTCATTGACCACTTACCTGAAGAGGACAGAGACACTCCGTATACAGGGTATTACAAGTTGCTCACGGCCAGCGATAAAGAGACGCGGATCGCTGCTGCGAGATCGTGGAATACGTGGGACATGTCTATAGGAACAATAGAGGTGAACCAAGCTAGCCTCGAAAACATAAATGATGACAATTGGTCACTTTCGCATGCCTTGCTAGAATGCCATTATTTTATTAATGGGGCTTGGCTAGAAGATGGCCATATCTTAAAGAAGAGCAATTTGGATAAGATTCGCCACATTCCAAGTATTATTACGAACCGAAGCACATGATGTACTTGCTAATTAAAATGCAGTGACAATTATCCAAGGGAGATACGATATTATATGCCCTCCCCAGACAGCTTATGATTTGCATCAAGGATTACCTGGATCTCGGTTGTGTTGGATTCCAGACGCAGGCCATTCAGCTAGTGTCAGTGGCTTCTACTTTTGAATGACCCTTGTGCTGACATAGAAAGGAACCCGGAATACACCGCAAATTGATTGAAGTTTGTGACGAGTATGCCCAGATTTGATATCAGCCATGACGAATAGAGGATTTTCGGTATGCATCTACGATTTATAGCATCTTTGGCATGGTGGCCAAGGTTGCCACATATAGTTTAGCCAGTCAAATATCACGTTCTTTCAAGCTTTCCAGCTTACCCAGGCCGGCCGAGGTAGCCTCTGTCGATAAGGCATTTTATAGCGCCTATAGTGTTGTCATACATAATGTCCGAGGTCTCATATTTATCCCATAGCTCTAATTCTAAATGAGAGTATTCTAGGTGTACCTTGTACGTATTTCTGCACGTTGCTCTGTCATCCGAGTAGAAGGCCATCCGAGAGCCTTATATGGGACGATAGCTCGAAAACCTAGTTGGCAGTTAGTAGACATGAGGTAGAATAAAAGACGCAGGAACAACTGTAGACAAGCTCGCCTGCTTTCATGCTCAACTAAGACAGCTTTGTAGATTTGATCAAGAATTTCATTCCCATTAGAGGGCTTATATCAGAGCTAATCCCAATAAATTTTTCAATAAGCCTAAAATAAAGTCACCGCTGAAAGAAAGTCTCTAGGTCTTTGACTAGATAGGATTAATTCGTTCAGACTTGTGGTACTCTGTCAAGTCAAATGCCTTGGCACGATAAGAGGTTCAGCGGACAGGTTGGGGGGTGGGGGCATAATTCAGCGGTGCGATGCGGAGTTGTGTGGAGCTACGCTTGTATTTGTGCGTGCATCGCGTTGACAACATCCCACCATAGCCACTGCGAATACCCTGACAAGCGGTCCACAAGCATAAATATCGAATGTACGTGCCTATCTGTCTTGCGTAAGCTATGTTGCCGCGCAACTCCGTTATCTATTCCGCTTCGTACTAGATAGATAGACAAGGTTAATCAAATCTGCCCGAAGTACCCCGCTTTCTCTATCCTCCGCTCCGACTTATAAAACCGCAATCACGCCGGAGTAATGTCATTAAGCCATCCAAGCAGGATGAAGAAGCGCCTAAGAGCTTCTTGTAATCCCTGCAGAGTTCAAAAACTAGCATGCGATCATGTGCAGCCAGTCTGCTCTCGCTGCGAGAGAAAAGGGAAGGCTGCAGAGTGTTTCTACCGCGAGAACCCCTTCAAGCGCTCGAAGACTTCAGTCGCCTCTCAGTCGCCGAGGAGCCAGGTGTAAGCAGTCGCTTTGCTTTAAAGATCGTCCCGCGTTTTAAAGCCCGTGCTAAAGCCCATTTATAGGTTGTCTTCTCCAATCGTACCCTCGTCCTCTATAGCACAAGTCCGGCTATACCCCAACCCAGGCTTCCTTGGATCGTCGTCGTTTGAGGCGGTCGTACACGAACTTAGTGATGAGAATCAACAATGTATGACTGCACCTCTCGGCTCTGAAAACATAAGTCTAGCCAGAGAAGTTGCCCGAGCTGCCGCTCAATCCACTCAGGATCCTCAACGAATACAAAATGGGGCAGACGTATTGAGCCTTGCCTTGAGCCTACGGAAGCTTAATGCAACGAAAACGCTATTTTCCGAATGGCGAGGTCACAGTAGTGAGCAGTTTCTAGGATCTACATGTGCTACTCTCTTTCAAGAGACTTTCTCGGCTGATATGACGGAGATTGAGCAAAGCACCGATCAAATGAATGGCGTCCGTTCCATGTCTCGCAGGTTGTTTGACAATAGCACCAAACCCTTTGACATTAGTGATACAATGACGGTGAAGGAATTTTATTCTCTTTACACTGCATCTAACTTGCGCTGGGAGACTATTGGCATAATAATAACATTTATTGGGCAAGTAACACAGCAATGCGCTTTTATGGAACACTCTAACATCGTTAGGATGACTGCGATAGAAAACAGACACTGGCAATCAATTGATTCCACAGAGGTAGAACGACAGCGCCTCATTTCAAAGCTGGTTGAAGCAAGCGATACCTGCTTGCTATTTTGCGAGACCTTCGACAACCTAAACGACATGCATATAACGCTGCTTCATCTCAACTTCCTTTTACATTCCATGTTCGATGGAGACCAAAGTAGGAACTTATACCCTCAATGTGGCCGTAGAACTCACAGCCCTAGGTTTCAAGACGTGGCGCCGGTTGCACGATGCTGTTAGTGCGTTATTTGCCCTTGGTCTCCACGAAGAGCTCGTTGAAGGCCCGAAAGCACCCTTTTTTGTGGTCCAACTCCGCAAACGGATATTCGCGAGAATTTATGGAGCGGATATAAGCTTCGCGACGTTTTTAGGCCGCCCGCCGAGAATAAGCAAACGCTTCTGCTGTATTCATATACCGCTTGATCTGGAAGAGGAAGCATATGAGTACGAACGAGAAGAACTAACCATTGAGATGCAGCAGATTGACCACAATGGTTGGAATACCAAGGGAGAAATTAGGAAACATGCGGGTCGACGATGGTCGATGATACTCGCAATAATTCGGGAGGATATTTTAGAAGTCCTGTTAGGTCGGCACCCGACAAATGTGCCCAATACTATAGCGTAGGAAGGCCATCATATATATGATACATAGCTAAACTCATCACAGCAGGATTCGACTAGAGTGTGAAGCGGCTTGGGATTCTTTACCGGCCATGCTCAAGAGTCCGAGAGATTCTTTATGGCACAGCGGCTATTCACCCAAACAGCTTGATACTCTAATCTTAGTCAAGCTTTTCTACCTTCATACTTTATTCCTCGCAGAGCGAGCTCTTTCGCGTCATACCCGGGAGATCAGTGCGAGCTCTCTGTCAACTGCTTACGAGATGCTTTGCTGGGTGAATGATGCAATGATACGGAGAGACAGGTTATCAACATTTGCGCACACCTCTTTGGCCTGGAGAGTGGGTTATTTGCACTCTTTTCGGAGTTTCGCTAACAAGGTTCAGGTGGCATCTTTTGCTCTCCCTGCCGCCGGTGTCCTTGCGCTGAATCTTTTGCGCCATGCCAGCAATAGTTTCCTCGATCGACAGGAAGCTGTGTCTCGAATACAAATTATAGAAGGTCTTTCTGTACTCACAGCGCACCTCGATGTTTTGTTTGAGCCTGGTGATGGGAATTATCAGCTGTTCTGTGAGGCCAAACATGTACTACAGTCAATCCTAGAGATCGCGATTACGCCAGCTGCACAGAGGCAGGTAGATGGCTCCTTCCCTGGTTCTGCTATAGGATTCGGTGAGGCAGACTGGGAAAATTTTGACCAATGGGGATTCGATAGCGACTTCTGGTAGGCAATAATTCTCCAAAATACCTTACTGTACTGATTATAAGCAGGACAAATCTTGGGGATCACCCTCTGCTCGCTTCTGAGATGTACGATGGCTAGAATGAATGGATGCCTTTGTTATGTCAATATCTGTGCCGCTTCCTTTACGCTGAAAATTGGCCAGAGTATGTGACAAATACGCACAGATTTAATACTAGTTATACTAAGTTACGCATTCTTGGCATGTAGCGTCTTTGAGGTAGTGAAGGACCACGCTCACCCTCGCCCACCGTCGCTCACCCGCTCACTTAGTTATGGCCATCTGAAGTCGCAGTGCATAGCGTCAATTGGGTCTTAATATGAGATCTACATCTTGCCTTGTCGAGGTGGTCGCTACCACAGAACTGAGGAGCCTGGAGGGGCACAACCGGATTATTGTGAGGGCATTAAAAACTTGAGGCGGCGACGCTCACCCACTAGACCAGATGTCACTAAATAAAGTAAAAAAGCAAGTGATTGCTTAAGATCGGTGGATTAGTATTTGGGTGGGTTGACTACTGGTAATGCTGTGAGAACCAAAGGGCCCATAGAGAGAGATAATACTACGAGTACGACATCGCCGGCTCATGCTGCGTCCGCGAGCAAAGTGTTGGGCAGTATGGTTTGCCTGAGTGCGGGCTTTCTTGTTGCAGTCTTAATGCTGTAAAATAACTAGTGATTGCGAATATTTAAGAAGTGAGCCAGAATAATTTACAGCATGCCAGTTAGCTGTTGATTGCCATGATCTGACGATTTAATCGTCGAGCCATTTACATGTGATGCCTCTTCGGAGATAGTTTTGTAACCCTCTGTTATTTATGAAGTTGGCTTGGCCCGCGTTTGCACTCCTTGGCTTCCACTCTCCCGTAAAATAAATTCACCGTTCCACCTCTGGGTTTGCACTTGGCAATGCCTGCAATTTAACTTTCTAACAGACCACCTGGTTTCGCCCAGCGGGAGGAACTTGAGCCTTGCCCTAGAAGCTAACAGTTATGTGGAAGAGTAGTTGTAACTATAAGTGCCGGGAGCTTCTAGGGACGTATAAGAATTAAACTAGCGAACGTAATGATCGATCAATAGTTCCCATAGTTATGGCGGTGAGTCGAACCCCTTGCCACCTCAAGGGGATCTTGGGAGAACATCTTGGCAGTTTTAGTAGAAAATCAGGTCTCAAACGGTTGTCAAGGTAGATATATAACCCCACAGTTTTGCAACATCTTTGTAATAGTTTGCAGATAACAAGGCTAGCTGATCTGTAGAACGAAGACATTGACTCCTATAACATTATTAGAGGCCGTTTCCAGTCTCACCTTTTCGTCTGTAACAACTCTCCTGTCAGACTCACCCCTTACTGCTTCTTTTGTTCCTTCTTCGGCGCCCTATACGTCCCATGGAAGTGGTCCACCCTGCCTCCCCCTCCTGCCCCCCCAAAAATAACCACAAACTTCTCATGATGTAGATCATGGATCATCGCCACGTTCCCAAAAAAATCGTACCCACTGTGCCCAATAACCGCCTGAATTATTATAAACGCCATGAATAGCCACGCTGTGGCGATATGCGCGTTGATAAGCCGCGGTGGTATTGACACGGGCAGGATGTTTGAGATAAGGTGCTCAAAGGGGTGCGTATACTCAGTAGCCATGGCGATAGGCGCAGTGAAGAGATGGTGGAACTTGTGGACTAGCGCGTAGAAGCGCGACGTGTATAGTAGGCGGTGGGCATAGTAGAACATGAGTTCGCGAAGGATGATGCAGAAGGCCAGATCACGGAGGATTTCGAGTGGCTTTGGCAGGGCTGTATCGAGACGTGCCAATGAGGTTTGGCCGAGCTGGATAGCGCAGAAGAGGACGCTGGCGTGGATGGCCGCGGCGAGGAATTGGTTCCTGAGAACGATATAGAGGCAGTACCAGAGCTGTGAGGTGCTGGCTGGCTTAGGAATGGGTTGTATTTTATGGCGGTGCGCAAAGGCAGGGAAGAGGATATCGAGGGATTGGAAGAGGGCGCAGGGGATCCAGTAAGCTGTGAATTGGATGATGAGGGTGCCGAAGAATTCGAAAGCCCACGGGGGGTATGTTTCTACTGTGGATTGCCATACTGGCTGGATGCTGAAAGCAGATAACTGGAGAATCGTTGTTAAATTTGCCATGGTATCTAATTAAGTTGAATGGTCTCAAAATATGTAGCTGCGACGAGCTTTAAACGTGGGCGTTGCCATCGTCTTTACTATATGTGCCGCCATCAGAGATGTAACTGATGAGCTGGCCTCACTTAATTACGTATTGTATTGTCTCTAATGTGCTGTCGGATGTGTGACATATTAAATAGAAACTGGAATGTTGAATCTCCTTCGTATCACGTCTCTGAAACATAACATGGAGAGGTTCGAGATATTTTGGGAAAGGGGCTGTAAAACAATAATCGAACATACGTGGGTTCAAATTCATAGAACGTGTTGGGTATATGCATTAAAAGGTGTGTTCTTGGGATGCGTTTTGCCAGCTTTACATAGTCTCATGAATTCTAAACAGCAGCTGTTCTCACTTATTCTAACTGATATAATAAAAATAGTCTATATACTTTCTTGTCCATCTCTCAAGCAGCAACCTGGTACGCATCATTATCCCACGTTTTAAATGCTCTTGTGCATATAATACTACAATTTGCGAACGCCTGGTTGGATGCCAACCAATTTGCTGTATGTGCTGTTCAGAAGTGGCTGTGCTAAGCCACCATTCCTTCATATGTTGCATATGATAGGCATATAGCCTTGCGGCTCACAGTTATCTTCTCCGACTATCTTGTCCTCGTAGTTTGCTAGAATAAGTTGGTTTGCTTTATCAAAGATCATTAAAGTGTCTTGAGCAGTGCATGCATTCTTACTTGATATGACTGCAGTACGAGAAGCCGATTTCATCGCAGCCGCTGAGCTCGTCACAACAGTGGTGAATGCGCTCGAAAGCAGCGAGATATCTCAAGAATCCATTGAGCTTTTGCGCCAGATTTATTCTCTCAAAATAGCCCTACTACAAGTTAAAAGTCTGTCTATTGCCGATTCACAGCACAGCGAGTTCGTTAGCCTCTGTCAAGCGGCCTCTCAGTGCGAGCAGACAATTGATGCCTTCTGGCAGAAAATCCAGAAATATCAGCCCCATCTACAACCAAACGGATCTAGCTCACTGGAAAAGAATAGCTGGGCGAAGATTAAATGGACTATCTGCAAAAAATACGACATTGCAAAGTTCAAGGCCGACCTAGCAGCCAATACTGAGTCTATACTATTGCTGCTTGCAGTTGTGCAGAAGTGAGTTTCTACCTCCGAGTCAATGATAAGCCAGTCTGACGTATGCATCCCAACTTAGAGAAGATGTAAATATTGCCAAAGATACCCAGGAGCGTCACTCTTATGCGCTACGTTCAAAGAGCGAGAAAGAGTGCAGTCACTCTGGAGACATCAATGTCGACTGGTATGCTCACAATAAATGCATGCAATTTTGACGAAACTGCTGACTTGAACTCAATTAGTCTGACTAAGTTTTGTCGAATGGAGGATGGTAAACCCAACATCGACGATTTAAAAGCAGAGACCAGTCTTCATTTGACAGGTCCTGCAGAACCTAGGCGGAGATCTGCTCGGCTGTTAGATCTTGTCCAGCAATTTGGGAAGGTTTCCCCGCCTCTTAAACCAGAGCCTGCCCCCTCTACTGCCAGTACTGATAATTTATCTACTGGCTTGAGCTCGGAGAGCGACGAAACGGACGATGTCAACAGACTGAGTCAGCGTCAAGAGGATGCCCTTTTATCTCATCCCAGCCCAGTTTCCAACGGTAAACGTGTACGGTTATGGCAATGTTGCAATTGCGGAGAGGCTGGACAGACCGTATATATACGAGATTGCACTTGTCACCACTACAGATGTACTTCCTGTGCTGTGTTTTTCCTGATAGGACTGTAGTTAGTGTCAAGAATAGCTAGCAGGTTTGGAAATATTAACTCTTCAAGAGTGATAGTCGATGAATGTGACGCAGCACAGATCAGGTAGATCGCATGCTACCACCAGTTGTGTATGATCCCTCATCGGGCTTTGGGCCAGCAGGATCACGGAAATGCATATAATCATCAGCATTGAAAAGAACAGGACCCACTTTCAGGGCTTCAGGCGTTGTAATCATGCTAATTCGCTATCAAGACTATGGATATAATCGTCCCAAATATCCTTCTGATATACATTACTTTCGCGCTATACCAACACATAACCCAGCCCTTACGACACCTGAAAAGCAAGCTCCCTACCATTACACTCATACAACACAAACCAGTGTCATCTATGAATCGGCGTAATCATTCGAGGCACTCGTCTTCGCAGGGTTCGCCGCCGAGGTCTGAGCCTCCTTCTCCTTGCCCGAGGGCGTGCTCGCCGCTGCAGCTGTGCTACTATCCCACCGAGTTAGGTTCTGCCACAAGAGAGGCATCACGCAGTGCAGTCACTCACGAGGACCTCTTCTCTCCCTCTGGCGCCGGCTTCTTATCATCCGTCACAACCTTCTTATCCTTCATCGCCGCAGCAGCTGCATCATCAGCCTTGGTCTTTTCGTCGTCAACCTTGGGCTTCTCTGCCTCGCCAGATTTGGCGGCCTTCTCCTTCTCTGCTTCTTTCTTGGCATTCTCTGCGTCTTCCTTCGCTTTCTTTGCATCGGCTTCTTGCTCCTTCTTGCGATTATCCGCGTCCTCCATCGGCTCCATACCCATGTTTCCGAGGAGGATCTTCGTCTCGGGGCAGTAGTCGAAAATTTGACGCCTGCGAGTGGCATTGCTCCAGACAATGGGATCCTGCAGCCTGCCCGAGCCACGGATGTGGTATCCGAGGGGCCTCTCAACGTAGAGTGACTCCACGCTGAAGTAGATCTCTTCCGATGCTGGAGCGGCGTTCTTCAGGCGCTCGCACACCCAGGTATCCTCCCATTGGCGATGTCCAGGTTCGCGAGACTCTTTCTTGAGGACTTCGACGATGGGGGGGATGTGGCGGAGGGAGAGACCGCCGTTGCCACCGGGAACGTCTCCGTTCCACGGCGCACCAGTCCAATCGTACCCCTTTGCCACCCAGTCGTCGATGTTCTGTTCTGAGGCCGAGCAAATAATCGAGTCGGTCTGGAAGAAGAGAGCCCATTCCGCCGGGGCGAGGAATTCGGAGTAGAATGTGACATTTGTGAGTGTCTGAGAGATGCTCTCAGACGAGTCGACGGGGTAGTATGAAGGTAGCTCTTGAAGCTGGAGCTTCTTTGATGCGATGTGTTGCTTCAGAGAGTGCGACTTGTGCACCACCGAAAAGGCTTCTTGGGATCCAACCAACTTGACGACCCAGGCAGGTGGGAGGGTAGCGATGAAGTGGGAGAGGAGTGCAGGGAGCACATTGGTAGCGCGGGTCTCGATGATCAACGCAATGCGAGTAGGGTCCAGAGCAGTTGCGCCGGCGGCTGCTGCTGCGCCAGTGTGTGTCGTCTCTGGGATCTTGGGCATGTGATTGGGGTCATATTCTGGTTCGGAGTACAGAGGTTCTACCGCTGGTCCTACTTCCTTTGCTGTCCCTTCTTTTTCGGCTGCGCCGAGTGAGTTGGATCGGAACGATGCTGCTGAGGGTAGGTTATCGCCGCCATAGGCGAAAAGCGCAATCGCAGCTCTGAATGTACCTGTTAGCAAAGAATTTACAGTCGCCGCAGCGGGTGAATGTCTCTGGACGTACACGAAAATAAAAATGAAGAAGGCGCTGCGCTGCACCCTCTTACTGTGCCATATTGGGTTCATTCGAACAACGGGGGCTCTCCGAGAGAACCGTACCGAAAGATGTTCGTGATGGCCCACTCGTGTCGTTTATCAAAAGCGTATCTATCCCTTTGCTATTCGCATTGAGTCTGGGGTTGTCGTGTGGGAGTAAGGACAGGACAGTTGGCCGACAGGTGGCTTGTGGTATGGGGGGTGGATAGAAGCCTGGCCACAAGGTCTATAAATATTTGGCGTCAGGGAGCCAAGCCAAGCGCAAGGCGGCGTAGCACCAAAAAAGGGGGCGATAAGATTAAGCGGCGAAACCACGTATAAATAATTATAGGGACAATTACTGTGCAAAGGCCAATAATAATAAATTATAATTATAATTATTGACACCGTAATCATCTTGGGCAATTGATCAGCATTTTTAATTAATTTTCTAGCTATTTTTGCAATATAAAATCCTCGCGGAGATCTCTCATGACTCTCGTAGACGCTACTTCAAGCTCTACGTAGTACGCCAGCGAATTAAGCGAAGGCGCGTCGCGCTACCCCAACTTTTGTATCTCAGGCACTTGCGGTCACCTCCACAAAGGATCCACGTGCCACGACAGCACGTGCAACTGCATGCGTCTTATCTGCCATGTATACTAACAAAGTTTGAAAGGAGGAAAGGAATAAAAACATGAGATATACTTCTATATATTAAATACTCTCCTCTCCACAATACATGATTACTGATCACCCTGAGAGCCCAAGTAGTACGTAGAGTAATCAATCATAAATTCCCTCGGGTAGATGGACAAAGACCGAACGGACCCCTCTGATAAGACCCTATCGATAACAGAGCGTTTCGGCAAAGAAAAGGGACGACGACCGAAGTCACCGTAACTATTCTCCGAGGCTCCAGACATCCCGGAGAATAAAGAAATGCCACCCAGCAACATCTATATATATCCTGAATAGACTCGAGCTCGAACCGTCCATCCAAGCCCGGATAGGACAGGCAGCTCCCTCGCTGCGGCCCCGCAATGTCGCCGATTTCCTCTCATCCGGCGTCCCCCGCAATGCTGAAGACCACCCTTGGCAATGGAGGAGAATACGAGCACTACGAGCACCGCCGGACACGAACAAACACCGCTGAGATAGACAATACCATCAGTCATCCGGGCTCAGTGAAGATCAATGTCGAGGGCGCCTTTATTGTCGACAGGGACTCGACGTCGCCGAATCGGTCTGGTGTCGATGGAGCGAATCATGAGACGACCGATATTAGGCTGCCAAACCACACAGCCGTGGTGAGCCATATAGCTGTCGATGTAAGATACATCCCATTATGTATACTGAGCCCCGAGTCCTAACTGTGAGGCAGATTGGAGGATCTCTAGCGAAGCTCGTATACTTCTCGCGCGAACCGCCACCAGCGAAGCCAGGCGGACGGTTGAACTTCATGAGCTTCGAAACCGAAAAGATTGATGACTGTATAAAGTTCATGAAGCAGCTGAAGCTGAAGCAGCAAGCACTAAATGGCTCAAAGCCAGGCGAGCTATGTCTAATGGCGACTGGTGGTGGCGCATTCAAGTTCTATGACAAGATAAAGGAAGCGCTGGGAGTTGATATTGTGCGAGAGGATGAGATGGAATGCCTGATTATCGGTTCGTTCTTGCGTTTCCAAATCTCTGACAGACTTCTAATGTGATAACTGCAGGTCTCGATTTCTTCATTACCGAAATCCCTCGCGAGGTCTTCACCTACAGCGAAACCGACCCAATGCAATTCGCCGAGGCCCGTGCCGACATATACCCATACCTGCTTGTTAACATTGGTTCGGGTGTCTCTATGATCAAAGTTTCAGGTCCTAAGGAGTTCCAGCGAGTGGGTGGTACATCGTTGGGTGGAGGAACATTGTGGGGGCTCTTATCATTACTCACCGGTGCGAGGACATTTGACGACATGCTTGGAATGGCCGAGCGTGGAGACAACACGAAAGTGGATATGCTAGTTGGCGACATTTATGGCGCAGATTACGGCAAGATTGGATTGAAGTCCACAACAATTGCGAGCAGCTTTGGTAAAGTGTTCCGCATGAAGAGAGAAGCGGAGATGGAGGCAGAAGATACTGGTGGCTTTGAGAACGGCGACCGCGATATGTCTCCGATAATAGAAGCTCCATCACCACCAGCTCCACCGGATAAACCCAATACTGATGCGCCCTTTGACGGAGCTGATGTATCGCGATCACTACTATACGCAATCTCGAACAACATTGGCCAGATCGCCTACTTGCAATCGGAGAAGCACAAGCTTGAACACATCTATTTTGGAGGCAGTTTCATCAGAGGCCACAGGCAAACGATGAACACATTGAGCTACGCCATCAAGTTTTGGAGTCAGGGCCAGAAGAAGGCATACTTCCTGCGACACGAGGGCTACCTGGGATCTGTTGGCGCCTTCCTGAAGAGACAGCCTAAGAACTGGGGCCGGAGAGGCAGTTTTGATGATGGGATCGGAGGACCCTTCAGGAGGGGAGAGGAAGCAAGAGACTCCGACGGTATGGAGGGGCAATGATACCCAGACAACCCTTTATCGGTTCTTTTGGATGTTACTGTCTGGAAGCGGGCAATGCATATTTTGGAGTTTTGGGGCGCTGGGAGCATTTATCCATTGTAAACAACTCGCGGGAGGCAATCATTTTAGAAGCATTGTAACAAGTCTACGACCAGCGGAGGCCATTTGATGCTATTCTGGGTGGCGGGCAAAGTTCATCAAATTAGAGCCTATTGAATTTGGGTTGTACAGTATTTTTACATGTGCGCAAAATATATCTGGTTACAATAATTATATCAATCAAGAATAGTGAATCTGAAGGGCTAGTTAATTGCGGCTGATCAGGGACAAAAAGTAATGTGGCACCAAGGCAGCGGAGATGCCGCCGATCATACCAAGCTTTTTGACAAGCTTTTGGAACGATGTTGGGGGGGTGTCGTCATTAACCAACCCCACTGACCCCGCATGAGGACTTATAGGTGCTTAAACCCAGTCAGCACATTGCAAGGTATTGATCGAATCCTTATAAAACCCGTCTTCTGTCCACCTACGGTCTTCTCACGGATTTATTCCTTCCAATTCTATCGTCTCTGAAAGCCTACATCTCATCTTACGTTCTTCATTTCTCATATTTCTCAAACCAGGTCTCAATTGATCCAGCAGCCCAATCGACGTCACTTATATAAACCTTACAATGTGTCGTTGGTTTGCATACATATCTCCATCTGAGGAGTGTCTCCTTGAAGATGTCCTCATAGGCACGATACCCCCCTTCCAATACTTCCATCTCAGCGACTAACAACCCCCCAGCACCAGCTCACGCCATCTCCAAACAAGTCAACCACCACTACCTCCCCTTCCTCCTCTCCCACGACCCCAAAGTCCACGCCGGCACAACAACCCAAGCCGAAGTCAACGAGCGCAACGCCCTCTTCAACGTCGACGGCTTCGGCATGTCCTGGTACACCCCCACCAAATCCCAATTCACCCCCACCTCCCAGCTCCCCTCCACCACAACCTCCGGCCCCATCCTCCACCCCGCCCTCTACAAAATCATCCACCCAGCCCTGCACACCACAAACTTCCAAACCATCTGCGCCGCCACAGCAAGCACCTGCGTCATGGCCCACATCCGCGCCGCCTCCACGGGCGTCATCGCAGAGGTGAACACCCACCCTTTCGTCTTTGGCCGCCACACAATCATGCATAACGGCTACATCTCCGACTACCCCGCCATCGCGCGCCAGATGGCAGGCCTCATGTCCGATGAGGCGCACACGCATATCACAGGGCGTACTGACTCAGAGGCCCTCGCCGCGCTGTACATGACGTACCTCACTGCTGGCGCGGGCCACGGCACCGGCAAGGACGCGTGGGAGCAGGCGTACACGCCCAAGGAGATGATGTCGGCACTGCAAAATACGATTAGCACTATCATTGAGCTTCAGCGGACCGCGCTGGGGGACAAGGCGACGCCAAATGATTTGAACATCTGTGTCTCAGACGGGCGGCAGCTAGTGGCGTCGCGGTTCAGGAACCATACTACCCAGCAGCCGCCTAGCTTGTATCATAGTGCGTCTGCGGGGGTGACGCTGAATAGGAAGTATCCGGATGAGGCGGATGGGAAGGGGGGGA